>OY728150.1:2084482883-2084544161 GCA_963277665.1 Viscum album
AGATGGACTTGATAATCATTAATATGGGAACATCATAAATCCTTGAAAAATTATTTAACAAATATAACTTTTAGAAAGGACAAAGGATTCATAAATGGATGATATGGGAATTCCAAAGAAAGTGGGAACTATCAAAAAAGTTAAATTCTCAGGATTCACTATTCATGAAGAGGGAATTGTAAGATTTGTTTCAAGACTATGTTTTCAATAAAATATGGAGTTAATGAATGATCTTTTGAATGATGCTCATAGTATTAATTTCTCCATTAACCAAGGAATCACAAAGATGTGTCGAGATCTTAGAGATAAGAATTTTTGGGGTAACATGTCAAAGGAGATCACCGAGTATACATCAATGTGTCTGGTATGTCAGCATGTGATGGATGAGGGGTAGATTTCTAACGGGTGATACCACAAATACACATACCAACTAGTAATTGGTAAACATTACCATGGAATTTGTCACTATACATCGAAAGACATCCAAAATGAAACAATTCTCTATAGGTTTTTGTGGATAATCTTTCAAATAATACACACATCATTCCAATTCAGAAGGATTTAACTTTTATTAATCTAGAATGAATATAAATCAAAGAAGTGTTAAGGCTGAATTTTGTACCACTATCAATTATATCGGACTGTGATCCAAGATTCACCGTTATTGTCACATACATGGCATATTTTAAAGGTATTTTTTTTATTTATTTACATTATTGTTCTTTTTGGGGGTTTTCAACGCATTTCTGAAGGAAATGGTGGGTTTCCATAATTTGGGTCTACTCGAGAGCCCATTTCCAGTTTTGACAATAAATTTTGTTTGTTTAATAACTCCCTCGTTTTTCAATTTTTTTAACTCATTCAACTTCCAAAATGACCTTAATTTAACTATTAAAACCACCAATGAATTTTGGCCCCCTTAAAAATTCATTTTCATCTTGGATTTGGGTGATCAAGTTAGGTATTGGGCCAACCCGAAAGCCCATTTCCTGTTTTAAAATTGTTTTGTAATTATTTCATAAAATATTCAATTTTTATTCTTTTTCGGTGCTTCCACCTCTCACCTTCTCCCACTGTACCTGGCCGCACCCCCAGCTTCGTTTCCCCCTCTTTGGAGATCGCATATGTCGCGAATTAGGGCCTAACTTCTCTGGTTTCTAAAAACGTCCAGTTTTCTCAAGTAAGTGACTATCCTTCTAGTTCTCTCCTTTTCATGGAGAATGGGATCCACGATCAAGTCGCGCAGGGCCTCCACTCCCAGAGTTGGGAAGTGTTATCTTCCAGTTATCTTCGATTGTGATAGAGGATGGTCTTTCCTCTGAAGGTGCACTACCTCATGTAGTGAATGAGTTTCCCGAGGTATTCCCTGATGATTTTTCTGGTTTGCCCCCAGAGCGGGATGTGGAGTTTTCGATTGATCTGGCGCCGGGAACACAGCCGATATCTCTTCCCTCCTATCGCATGGCCCCCACCGAGTTGAGGGAATTAAAGATACAGCTGGACGACTTAGAATCCAAAGGATTCATTCGCCCGAGCGTCTCTCCTTGGGCCGCTCCTGTGTTGTTTGCAAAAAAGGCTGATGGATCCCTCCGGTTGTGCATTGACTACCGGAAGCTGAATAAGGTAACAATTAAAAACAAATAACCTTTGCCCAGAATAGATGATTTGTTTGACCAGTTGAAGGGAGCAAAGTGGTTCTCAAAGATAGACCTGCGTTCAGGGTACCATCAACTCAGGGTGAAGGAGTCAGATATCCCAAAGACAGCCTTTCGGTGCAGGTACGGCCACTTTGAATATTTGGTCATGCCCTTCGGATTGACCAATGCTCCAGAAGTCTTTATGGCACTCATGAATAGGGTGTTTCATCAGTATCTCGATTCCTTTATTGTGGTGTTCGTGGATGATATTCTGGTATACTCTAGCTCTGAGGAGGAACACGAACATCACTTGAGGATCGTTTTAGGTACATTACGGGATCACCGCCTCTATGCAAAGTTGTCAAAGTGCACCTTCTGGATCAGAGAGGTGAGATTTTTGGGGCATGTGATCTCAGAGCACGGAGTTTCAGTGGACCCTGAGAAAATTAGTGCGGTTATGTCATGGGAGCAGCCGAGGAATGTGTTCGAGATCAGGAGTTTCCTTGGTCTGGCTGGTTACTACAGGCGATTCGTTCGGGATTTCTCTCGGCTTGCATCACCAATGACTGCGCTCACCCGGAAAGGGGTGAAGTTTGTATGAGGTCCAGAATGTCAAGCATCATTCGAGGAGCTGAAGAGACGGTTGACTACCGCCCCTGTGCTGATTTTGCCTGAGGCCGGGAAGGGTTATGGGGTTTATTGTGATGCTTCAGGTATGGGACTTGGGTGCGTGCTTATGCAGGATGATCACGTGGTGGCTTATGGCTCTCACCAACTCCGACCACATGAAAAGAACTACCCTACCCATGACTTGGAGTTGGCAGCAGTGATGCATGCTTTGAAGACATGGCGTCACTACCTCTTTGGAGAGAAGTTTGTGGTCTACTCTGATCACAAAAGCTTGGCTTATATCTTCTCGCAGAAGGACCTCAACTTGAGGCAACGTCGCTGGATCGAGTACTTGCAGGGGTTCGACTTTGACATTGTCTATACCCCAGGCAAGGGTAATGTGGTGGCCGACGCTTTGAGCAGAAGAGTTCCAGTTCAGGCTTTGAGGAAGTCTAGTGATGAGTGGACATTAATGGGGCTCTTTTCTCAAATGCATGTGGAGGCTAGGGAACACAGTGGAGGGGCATTCTTGGCAAGTGTCCAGTTGACTCCTTCTCTATTAGAGTTGATTCAGCAGGAACAGCCCAGTGATGATCTTTGTCAGCGGTCTAAGAAGTTCCTTCATGGTGGGGAGACATCTTCTGATTGGTCGTCATCTCCCGAGGGCATCTTGTGCTTCAAGGGCCGTTCAGTAGTGCCATTATCTCTACGGAATGTGGTGATGCAAGATAGCCACCAGTCTCAGTGGGCTGTCCATCCGGGTGCCACCAAGATGTATTATGATGTTCGTCGGCAGTTTTGGTGGCCTGGTATGAGACGGGACATAGCAGACTTTGTTTCGAAATGCTACACATGTCAGCAGGTGAAAGCAGAGCACCAAAGGCCATCCGGTTTGCTCCAACCACTACCCATTCCTACCTGGAAGTGGGAAGAGGTTTCCATGGACTTCATTGTTGGCTTACCTCGTACACCTTGGGGTAAGAATGCTATTTGGGTGGTGATTGATCGTCTGACCAAATCAGCCCACTTCATTCCGATTAAAGATACAACTAAAGTAGATGAGTTGGGCCATTTGTATCTTCAGGAGGTGGTGAGACTCCATGGTGTACCATCAGCTATTGTCTCGGATAGAGACCCCCGCTTCACTTCTCGATTTTGGGGAGGCCTTCAGAAGGCCTTGGGCTCTCAGATTAAGATGAGCACGTCGTACCACCCTCAGACGGATGGTCAGACAGAGCGGGCGAATCAGATTTTGGAGGACATGCTTCGTGCATGTGTCTTGGACTTTGGAGGTTCTTGGGATAGCCATTTGGGATTGGTTGAGTTTGCTTATAATAATAGTTAACAATCCTCAATTCGAATGGCCCCTTTTGAGGCGCTCTATGGTCGGCCATATCGGTCCCCCCTATGTTGGGCTGAGGTAGGAGAGACTTCACTATTGGGGCCGAGCCTTGTGCAGGAGACTTCTGAGAAGGTCAAATTGATCAGGAAGCGCTTATTGACAGCTCAGAGTCGTCATAAATCTTATGCTGATCGGAGGCGTCGAGACCTAGAGTTTACTGTGGGTGATAGGGTATTCTTAAAAGTGGCCCCTCGTTTGGGCCATCGTCGATTGGGGAAGCAAGGTAAGTTAATGCCACGGTATGTCGGGCCCTTTGAGATCACCGAGCGTATTGGAAAGGTGGAATACAGGTTGGCCTTACCTTCTCAGCTGACGTCCATCCATGATGTCTTCCACGTCTCTCAATTGAAGAAATACAACCCGGATCCGTCCCATGTGTTGAATTGGGATGAATTGGAGATAGAGCCTGACTTGTCTGTTGTTGAGAGGCCAGTAAAAATTGTGGACTCCCAAGAGAAGATACTTCGAGGGAAGTCTATTCCATTAGTTCGGGTTCTATGGCGGCATGGGAATGATACACATGAGACTTGGGAGCGAAAGTCATGGGTCGAGGAAGAGTACCCATTCTTGTTTACCAACCAAGAATCCTGTTGACTTTCCGGGGCGGAAAGTCCTTCATGGTGGGGAGAATTGTCACATACATGGCATATTTTAAAGGTATTTTTTTTATTTATTTACATTATTGTTCTTTTTGGGGGTTTTCAATGCATTTCTGAAGGAAATGGTGGGTTTCCATAATTTGGGTCAACTCGAGAGCCCATTTCCAGTTTTGACAATAAATTTTGGTTGTATAATAACTCCATCGTTTTTCAACTTTTTTAACTCATTCAACTTCCAAAATGACCTTAATTTAACTATTAAAACCACCAATGAATTTTGGCCCCCTTAAAAATTCATTTTCATCTTGGATTTGGGTGATCAAGTTAGGTATTGGGCCAACCCGAAAGCCCATTTCCTGTTTTAAAATTGTTTTGTAATTATTTCATAAAATATTCAATGTTTATTCTTTTTCGGTGATTCCACCTCTCACCTTCTCCCACTGTACCTGGCCGCACCCCCAGCTTCGTTTCCCCCTCTTTGGAGATCGCATCTGTCGCGAATTAGGGACTAACTTCTCTGGTTTCTAAAAACGTCCAGTTTTCTCAAGTAAGTGACTATCCTTCTAGTTCTCTCCTTTTCCTTGAGATTTATCTTTTTTTTCTTGAATCCCAAAATTTCCAGAAGCTAGGGCTTCGTGCCTAGGGTTTCATTTTGGGTTTCATGGTTCAATCCTCTGGTTTTAGGTTTGATATCACTTCCTTGTGGCGCGGTGGTCGTGCGGTTGAAGTTCCGCACTAGGATTTGCGGTTCTTGAATCTTTTGGTAGGTGATTCCATTGTGTGTGCAATTTTTGGGAATTTGCTTGCTGTGTTGGGGGTGAATTAATGCTTATTGAATTTTAATGTTTCTGTAAAAATTGGTTTTAGTTGCATTTACAATGCAAATGAATTTTATGTTACAATTTTTGGTGAAATTGAGGGTTTTTCATGAAAGTCTTTTATTGGTTCATTTTGGGATGAAATCTAATTACATAGTTGATTTTGTTGAACTGTATTAGGAATTAAAATAATGTTTTAAATATTTATTCTTTTTGTTTGTGGCTGAAAAAGTTTGTTTAAATTGTGTTTGAGAAGCAAATGGGCATTAAGTGCCATGTTGGTGTGAAAATGGTGGTTTTTAAGATATATAATTTCTTGGTTAACATTGGGCTGCCCCATAACTGAATTTTTGGTTTTATTAAATTGTGTTGAACTGAAATTTTGTTTTGATGACTTAAAAGTGTTCACATACTGTGAAAAGTGGATATTTCAAAGAGTTTTGGGTGCAAAACAATGTGATGTTTTGAGAGGTTGTTTTATTGAAGATCAAAATATTTTATTGACTGTTTCAAATGATATAAAATGTGTGTAGCTACTGTACTATTTGTTTGTGACCAGTAGTGATACTTTACATGAAAAAGTATGTGTGTTGTTTGCTGAAATTGTTTGAGCACAAAAAGGGGAATCCCTGGTACTTAGGTGGGCAGATATGTACTAGTATGGCTAGTGGACCGGATGGGTTGTGTCCCTGTTTCACTGAGAAAATGGATAAAAAAAACACTAACTGAACTATGTGGATGTTATTTGGGGACCACTAGGTTATGGGTTTGTTCCCTACTAGTGGCTCGTGCACGGGAAAGGATTGTGACTTGGATACTTTACACCGAGGTACGAGGTACATAGGGCCCGAGACTATCTAGTTGCCTAGGGGTGTTCCCAATTTTTGTGCTCATTAGAATTGTAGTATTTACCCTTGTTGTGGGATCTTTTGGCAGTACTTTACAGTATATCACATATTTATTTAATGTTTTATCATTCTGAAATTCTTGGATTGAAAACTGTTTTCATTTGAAAGTTGCTTTTCTTGAAATTTTTAACATTGTTTCACCTTGTGTGTTAAAATTGCTAGTTTTGTTCCCATTGTATTGCATCCTCTTTGGAATCTTCTGGTGGTATCCTATTGGGCTTAGGCTCACACCCTACTTACACCACTTGGGTGTAAGTAGACCTGATCATGCATGACTCAGGTAAAGGGAAGGCTAAGGGTGATGGCGGTTCGGGATGTTAGTCCCCATCGTTGGGGCGGAGTTGCGGGGACGGCTTGAGGGTGATGATCCCCTTGTCGTGTGGAGTCCATGGGGATGTCTTCATGTTGTCATTATTTGTATTTGGACCACTTGTAGTGTCTTTAAACATATGTATTCAGATCTGGTTTTGTTGAGAATGGTTTAGCATGGAAATTTCAGATTCTTATTATTGATTGTTTTATTTGTTTTATGCTTTCATACTCGGGTAAATCGTTCCCAAATCATATTGTTTTATACCCGGGCACTTGTGCCAGCCCGTGGGGATAGGGAATGCCCTTCGGGCCTTGTCATGGGCTGGGTTTGGTGCCATTAATGGTGGCGACCAGATCTGGTATGTGACAGTTATGTTCTTAATGTATCTCTAAAAAGATCAACATACTGAGCTGAAATTCAGTATAGCTTATCATCCTTAGACAGAGGGCCAATCTGAATAGACTATCCAGACACTTCAGGATATGTTGATATCATGCTCAATGGACTTAAAAAGAGTATTTCAACTACATATTTTATCTGAGGAGTTCTCTTAAAACAATAGTTTCCAATCAAGCAACTGAATAGGTCTTTATGAATCCCTTTATTGGAAGAAGTGCAAAACACAGACTTGTTGGGATGATGTTTGGAAACATAAAAATCTATGTCCAAAAATTGTCAAGGAAATGGCGTAGAAGGATAATACCATCCATGAAGCACATCAAATCTACTGAGAGTCGAAAAAAGATATACGATAAAAATCTATGGTGAGACCATGGGTTTTTGGTTGGAGACATGTTATTCACCACATAAAACAATGGAAGAGTGTTTTGAGATTTGGGAATAAGGGAAAGGTTATTCAATGGTACAAATTTTCTATTATTATCCATGATCGCATAGGAGTAGTGACATGTCAACTAGAACTTCCACCAAACCTATCTCTGGTACATGATGTACTCCATGTATTACTCTTGAGGATGTACATACCTGACCCATCACATGTACTCAATCCTTAGATGTTACCATTAGATAATGACCCCTCCTATGAAGAGAAGCCAATGAAGATATTAGATTGAAGAGAAACCTTTCTATGAAATAAGATGATTCCCATCATCAAGGTGTTGTGGATTACCCCCATGTTTATATAAGTAATGTGTGAAGCTAAGGAATTGATGAAGAGGAGTTAGCATCATCTATATTAGTGTGGGAAAAGAAAATTTATATGGAGAAATTACATAAGTGGGGACTGTTGTAACTACCTAGTCGTTATTGAATAAAATTACCATTTTTTATTGTCTTATGTATATAGAAAACACTTGCACCATTTTTTATAGGGTTTAAATAATTGTTATGTATCATTACCATTGATAATATTGATGTTAAACAGTGATTACAGGTCTGATATAAATATAAAATATTTTTTAAATTCCTTTTGAAAAAATCAAAAGAGATGATGGCCTCACCTTGTAGACTCGGGCAACATGAGCCTCATTTGTCAATGTTTAGAAAAAAGGTAGTTTTAATTGGATTTTCACATTACTTAGCCCATTCTTAGATTAAAAGTGTAAATCATGAATGGAATCATCTATATAAGATGTTCAAGTAAATTGATTTTACAACCCATGTTATATTATCTGAGTTGTCCCAAATGTATATCACCACCACTCACTATACCATTATGTATTATGTGGTTATTATAAGTTGTTATGTGATAAGATATTAGTTAGTTGTTGTGTAATACATTTTTAAAAACAAAAAGTCTTATTACATAAATTCCTTTATGACTACAACCTTTCTTAAAAAAATGATGCATTTGATAAAATAATTCTTTGGTTAAAAAGTGTAATTTTGAGAAATAAATATATTATTATATTAATATATTGTTTTTATTAACAATACTCTAATTTTTTTGGATAAGTGATGATTATATCAATTATTTATCTATAAATGATATGGTAATCAGTTTGATAAGAATTATATTTTTTATACTATTAGAAAGAAAGTGTATTTTCAAAGTATTTATGTTAAGGAATTAATGAATTTTTAAAATAATTATTATTTTGATAAATTATTATTATCAAATTAATTTTATTAATAATAAATTAGTATATAATCATGATGAAGTCAAATATACATGTTTTTAAGCTTTGAAAACTGATTTTGTAGAAACCCTTCAATTTTTAATAATTGTTATTTTTTAAATTTAAAAGTAAAAAATCAAATATTTAGAAAATTATTAAAATAAAATAAATAATATTTTTCTAATCAGGATTTTTAATTTATCAAATGGTATATTTTTCTAAAATTTCTTGAGACCGCCAAATTTTTGGGGAAAACTTAAATATTGCATAATTAAAATATGTATTTTATAACATCATAATGACCCCAAAATGATATCATAAATATTGTAATGGGTAGTATCAGACTAAGAAATGTATTCACATTAAAATAATGTGATTTTATATTTGTTTTAATTTTTTTCTAAAGCCCTAGTGATCCCTCCAGGACATATTCAATATTTTAGGATTTTAATGCCCATTCCTTGAGAGTGTGCCTCAATTCAATATATTCAATAGAAATATATTAATATATTTGTACCTTTTCCTTATCAAATAATGTTTTCCACTCTTATTTAGAAATTACCATGGTAAGAAACCAGGGGATGTTTTGTATTTTTGAATAATTTTTTGTATAGATTCTAAAACCTATGTTTTTGTATACTAAAGAATTCCCCTTTGATTTCCTCGATATATCCACCCAAGATCCCACTTATAATCACTAAAAATATATTGATCATGACCAATCTCTATACTAACATCTCTATAATCGTGTCAAGGAGCCCCATGCTCTCAATAATCATCCCTTCAAGATATCAAAGTCACACACACAATTAAGGGATCTTGACTTTCCTTGAATTATCATTTTAGTCTAGGATACGGTATACTAGTATACCATTTAATATTTTAATTATAAATGATAGAGCATGTTTTTAAAACTCCCTTATACTACCATTATTACATTTCAATGATGAGATACCCATTTCAGTATCATTAATCTCTCCCATGTGAACCTATTAACATGTGGAAATTCCATAAGAGATTTATCTCTCCTCATATATATTGAAGAAATTATCATATATTATTCACATTTAAATGAATTTATTTCATTGTTATATTTTACTACATGATCCCCTAACTTTACATTTAATCTCTAAATGATTATAGATACTTTTTTCTCTTATTAACCCAATTTATGATTCACCATGTGTTATTGTTATGCTGCCAAAATTGTACCATGATTTTTCAGGAAAAAATCATTGTGTAGTGAACATGAGGTCCATTTCCCTATATATGGTATTCACCATTATGCACATATAAATATTTATTATAGACATCCATATATTTGATCCACATTCTATTATCATGTAATAAATGTTTATGTTGAATGTATATGTGTTATATGATCTATGTGACACACTTAAACATGGGATTAAAATGATCATGAAAGGTGATCCCTTATAGCACTCAAATGCATTGGAAAATGTTTCGTATCAAGATTTTCTACGAATAAAATTTTTTTAATCATGCTATTTCATTTTCATGGAGGGTTTACTAATTCTAATCCATGTTCAATAAGCCTTGGAACATGCAAATATTAAATTATATGGTGTTCCCACATTTCCATGTTATGATAATGATAATATATCATGCCTTTATGTTCATGTTTCTCTTGTTCTCAATTGATATTACTGTTACAAAAATGTATTGTATTTTTTTTAGTATTCCTTGTTTACTAACTTACTATGATTTATAGATCTTACCAATCTTATAAATTCCATTATTCTATCCCATGAAATGTTATGTATGAAGACATGAGTTGTTTATGTCCAAGAATATTGAAATAAAGATGTTTTATTTCATGTTTTGAGATGTTATGTAATGTTCCTAATTTCACAAGACACTAGAAATATAGATCCTCAAAGTAGTCTTATTTGATGTTTTATGTAATAAATCATGATAATGTGTTTAATAATGATCAGGGTTGTTATATTCCATATACTCCAAAAAACTCATAGCCTTTTGAATTAAAAACCATATTTTATACATACATTCCATGATAATATAATAAAGTGTGTAACCACTTATCATTTATAATCAAATTCATATATTCTTTACAAAATATCTTATATAGTATGTCTTCCTCATAATGTAACTATATGTTCCCAATGCGAATCATAAAGTCCCTTTTTTATGTCAAATAATAACAAAAATCCCTGATATCAATATTCCATGTATTCTCCACAATCTAGGGTAAGATATACATGATACATGATAAAAAAACAAAGTTCAAATATTTGAGCATACTTAATAAAAATGTAATTGTGAGTTAATGTATCCCCGCCATTATAGATATTATTCTCCTTAAAGTATCTCTAGATACCATATCCACAAAAATGGGAGGCAACTAATTTCTCATCCATGACCCTTGATGCCACTAATCATGGAAACCATGTTTGTACTACCATATTACACATAATATGGATATCATTTAACCATTTAGTACCTTATCATAGTGATCCATATTCTAAACATCCAGCTAGACAAAATTTGTATTTATATCAATATCAATATCCATCCATATAATCATATATAAAGGATATGGTATGTATCCTCTATAATAGAATACCCAAAATAGATCATGTATATAAATTATGATAGATCATAAAAAAAATGATAGAAAACCACTTAAATATATAAATGATCTCAAATGGACCCACAAACCACTCTTTCGACATGCCCTTCTTTACAAACAAACAATTTCACCTGAAATTTGAATCTCTATGAAAGTACTGATCAATAACCTCAAACAACGGTGAGTATTGAAAAAATACCACATAAGACACCAGGAAACACTCTTCTATGATAAAATTATTCAAGATCATATGTACCACCTGCATCGTCACATGAACAACACTCATTCCAACCAAGGACTAGTCTCCCAACTCTTCCAATAATATGGGAGGAAGACATGAACACTCATATAAATCCATATAGGGAGTTATACTGATTTATATTAGATAAATAATGCTATAGGAAAAATAGAACCAAATAATATTCATCTCACAAGATATACTAAAATAAATTACACTATCCTAGACCATATACTTAAGAACCTAGATAGCCCTCTCTATATTTATATCGATCTTCAGATGATATTCTATTCTCAATTACAAATAGGGACCCATTTCTTCCTAAAACCCCTTCACAGATATGTATTTGAACCATCAGTCCCATTCAGAATGTACTACATATTTATACCCATAATGTGTCAACAAATATTTTTCATATAATGAGAACATTTATTCAACATTTTTCATTTCTATAATTAGAATTAAATTAACTTCATTAGAGAGTCTATTAATAGTTACCCATATCACGTCTTTTTGATTAGGAGTCTAGGGAAATGCAATGATGATTCCCATGGAAATATAATCTCACATCCATTCAATATGGGCTAATCACTCAAAAAACCATGCAGGTCTTTTCTGTTAATCATAAATCATTGAAAAGTCAAACATGACAATACAACTTATAAAACTAACTTCTCCATCCTTAACCACCAATACCAACATATAAATTCATGGTACATCATTTTATCCCCATGGTTCATAACTTGACTTGACTGGTGTCCATTATCTAGAAACTACATCCCCAAAAAAATGGATAGAAAATTTTTCTCAAAAAATACTTATCTCAATTGGGAGGTTGAGACCACTCACTTGTAGTCTCACCAGAATATATATTTTCTCTTATGAATTATCTCATGGTGTATTCCATCCTCTAGGCTCTAAATTTCACATAAATATATGAGTGATCTTTTATCGATGGAAAGAACACCATTACACTACCAACCATAATTCCCAATATCGTCTTTGGAAGACAAGTCATCAAATACCATTATTGAACTAATTTAGTTATGGTGTGAGTTTTTAATCTTATACACAACACATCAACTACTACATTTCCTTTTATTGGGGAATATATGACATCAAAATCAACGTTTAATGATAATAAACCCATATTCAATGTATCAATTTAAAATATATATATTAAAAATATAATTTTGGATTGTATTTTCGTAATATATTGTAATTTGTGCTCCAAATAGATAGAGACACTACAGTTTGGGTGTATGTAAAACAATATCTAACTCAATCTCATGTTTTGATTAGATCTTCTTATGAGGTTATAACTATATAGATCCATAAGCCATAATGTGTTTCATCAACACACACACCAAATATCTACCAAACATGTCCTTGAAAACATCATAACCAAACCATGGTTCCAAAATAATAAAAAATGGTTCTTCATTCTATCTCATATTCATATTCTAAAATGTACTTTAACACTTTTTGTTCATTCAATATTTGAAACCTTATTTTTTAAAACTATAGTTCAACAATTAGTGTTGGTGAAAGCCAAAAACAAATATTCATAGTAATCCTTGAATCAAGAGAAGCATTTTATAATAAATAAAATTACTTTTCATGACCCCAATATAGTTCTTCATGTAACTTTTTAGGATTTAATAAGGCGCCACACTTATAAATCACAATCCCTAGAAAATTTAATTCTCAGATAAAAAAATCATGCTTGAACAATTTACCATATATTTTATTTTCTATAAATGTTGGAATAGTGATAGAAAATTTTTATTTTTTCACAAATCCTATCTTAGGGTACATCATGATATCATCTATGATCACCTAAAGAAGAGTGTCTAATAATATATCAAAGACACAGTTAGTGAACGTTTTAAATATTGTAGGATCATTAATATGTCCAAATAGAAAAACCCAAAACATGAAACTCCCATATCTACTCTAAAATGATATCTTAATAATATCCAATTCTATAAATATGAATTAGTGGTACCTTGATTGTAGGTCTATCATGGTAAAATAATGATCATATCAAAGTATATCAATGATATAAACCATTCAAGCAGAATGAATGTTTTTCTTAATTTTCGCCTAATTCAATATTCACTACTCTATTCATGGTCTATGGATCATGTATGACTACTTTTTTAATGAGTACTTATGATTCCCACCATTATAATATCAGATGAAAAAAATAAATTCACCTGTAGTTCCTGATATGTTCTTTATTTTAAACAATTCAGTGTGTTCAATTTTATAGGATAACATAGAAATGGACGTCATTCTCATGAATATGTTCATTGTAAACTAAAACTCTCTCTATGGTGGTAAACAATTGAAATATTCAAAAAATACTATTTATTTACACCTGAAAAACAATATGAATCTTACATCCTATAAAAGGATAAAACAAAGGAGGAATCATTTATGATAATTGACATTAGATTATACCATCATTTTGAAGGACATCTGTCTCCATCCTTGATCCAGAGTCCCACTAACACTGGAAAACATAAGGGACCCCATCAATAGATAAAAACTACACCAACCAATGAAAATAGTCTATATGGGTCTTAAAACTGATCATCCAATCCATTCCAACATTAAATAAAAAAATCATGATCAATAACCACACAATAAAAAATAACCTCCATTTCGTCTATCACCACATGCCCTCTTGTGCACATGAAATCTTCATTAGAACTATTTAACAAAAGGATTGATAGATCAACAGAATAAGATAGGATATCTGAACCCAGACACCATTATTAAACCAAAATTGTTGATATATAACTATTATTAACACCTGTATAAAATTATTCATGCATCATAGTATATGAAATAAAACTCATACCTCTCTTAGTAGCTGGCCATGCATTAGATTCTTCTAGTTCACATACTATTGCATAAATACATTTTGTCATTACTACCTTAGGAACCCCCTATGCATTAGAAGTAGACCATACAACATTGGTCGAATCATCTAAAACATGTGAACATGTCATGAATGATGATACCACCTAACATCGTTCAAGAATCATATCATACAAAAATTTCAGATGGATATATCAATAACAAAGTGAAAAAGTACAATGATCCCCCATACAATGAAGAATGATATTACAATACCTCTAACACAAGTATAAAATAACCTTCTTCTACCATGTATAATCCCATGAATGTGGTCATGCATAAAACTAACAACTCTTGTGCTTCTATTTCTGACCTGAAGAACCCCATTCAATTACTAGGGTACCACACAAATCCATGACGAAGACATTTCATCTAGATATGTATACTTTATCCAATGATTTAATATACAATACCTCAAAAAAGTGTGTAAGTCACAAAATCACTACCATAAACCAATCAAAGGCCCTCATACCCATCTCAAACCTTTGTGTTTTTTGGTAATCATTGGTGATAAGCTCCATTTGCAAATGTACCGACTAAAAAAATGGGTGTAGTAAAAAAGAATGTTACTCTCCTCATACTCCAAATTCAAATAATTGTTATCCTTTTCAACCTTTAAGTAATCACTATAAATATTTTTATTAAAAATACTCATGAAAGAAACCATGTTTATACCTTTTTTAAACATAGCTTCCATTATAGAATCCTACCATCATCTTCATAATCCATTGATCGTATAAATAGAAAACCAATCTTGTGATTCCACAATAGTCTTAAAAAAGATGATGATCATTTCAATATGTTAAATATATTCCACTGATTCATGTATCCTTATGTTACTGTATAATCAAGGTGGATGCTACATAATTATGTAGATCCCTGATCGAAAACATGTCATGGGATCACAACACAAAATGACTTTTTTGTCTTAATAGTAAGAATATCATCATCAAAAATGATTGTTCTTTTAGAGGATCCATGTCTCAATCCTAAATAACATCATCCCCTACTGTATTTGGATGATATCCTATATGAGTTTCAGTCTTTTGAATTCAATATAATTACCAATTTTTCAGGAGCATCTCCAAAACTATTGAACCAAAAAACATGAATTCAACACAATTCATTAATACAAGATGAATTTAAATTATCTATTAAATTTGACATAATAGGGAAAAATTATTAGAAATTAATAGTTTCATTTAAATAAAATCACCACTTAGTTTATTCAAATGATGATACACACAATATGTCCAAAATGATTTATTATTGGTTAATTTTTTAAAATTTCCCATAAATTTCTATTAATTTTAAATAAATAATATATCATAGAATTTGTAATGATTTTCTTACATCCTATTGAAACTCATATTCTATTTTGTTATTATGATTACAATGACCCCTTTTACACACCTCCAATCTACCATAATGTTTCGATGGAATTATTTGTTATTGATTTTTTATAAACCCCATTTTCATGTGATAAAGGGGGACCATTACAATGACCATTGAATAAGATATTAGATATCCTATAGGCTTAAGAGACATTACATGACCCAAAGGTATTAGGGAATTCCAATATAATATAACTACAAGTAACTGAATCTCCCCAATATGTTCATCAGGTTGGTACCACTCCACCTTTCATGGAAATTTTTATATGCATCTCATTCATGAACTTGCTAATCCGAATGGTGTTTCTATACCTTCTCATTCATCCAAATCCACTGGTTTAGCATTGGAGAGTGTGACTTCTCCGAAACATCAGCCCCCACTATATATTTTTAGACATTTTAAAATTAGTTGTCAGTTAAATAATTATCCTTGACCATACTCTTCATGGAACACCCATTAGAAATAGAAAACATATGTGTAATTATCACCATACATTAATGTTGATAAAACATTGAGATCCTATGGTGCATTTCTCCAATATATCACCTAATGAATTAGGATGATCACATAGATACCATAAATTAAATGGTTATTCATTTAATTAAAATTATAATTAATAGATTAATATTTTATTTATAGAATATGGTGGTAAAAATCTATCCAATATGTATAGGATAGTATTTTCATGGCAACAAATCCATTATTTTTTGGTTCTTTGTGACTTGGATGATCCACACAGTAGTGATGGAGGTATAAATCTCCCCCTTTCTATGGTATATGTTGTATCAATAACATTATATATCCAAATACATTAGTGAAATATATTATTTTCAAGGGATATTCTCATACATGATTCATATTCTATGAATATTTATAATTAGATTCATATGATATTGATATCTACTATATGATAATAGATATTTTTTTCTTAACGAATATTCTACTTCATTCATGATGTAGGACTCTTAAAATGATTCCCTCCTTAAAATTAATTCATTCTATGATATTGGAAAGGAATGTATATATTTGAAATACCAAATACAACATAAATATATTTTTCTTGATACCTCTACATAGTTATTTTCATTACCTAATATTTTTATATAACATATATATATGCTGATGATTTTTGTGAATATTAGAGCTTCATACTCAAACCACCATATAATGTGAACATTATATACAACAATAGTGATTTTCATGTATAGAAACATCACTCATGGGGGAGTTCTTTTATAGGCTTTCAAATATATTTTATCAATAATGATTATAGTATATTTAAAAGGTAATTAAATCAACATGGTTGAATAGATCTCAAATAAAATTAATGGGATTAGATTACATCCTATATGACATAATGTCCTAATTTCAATATAGAGGAGTCTTTAGTAGGTTTATAAATTTATAAAATATTCATTCAACAATTAATTATTTTATTATTTAATATTAAAGATTGGTCACACATAGAATGTGATTATTAAAGTTCCATATTAAAATTACTTCAATATGACCATGGAATTATCCTTTCATTGTGTGATAAATTTTTCTTCATTATATATGTTTAATGATAATTCAATCAACTTTTTTTAAAGATTATTATATCACTCAGTTTCCAAATAGATATATCAGATTTTAGGTGTTCTTAGGGAGGTAAAACGTATAACATTATCCATAAGAAACACATTATATATTGTCAGATTCTCAATGTTAGTGATGAAATTATTGGTGTTGTTGGACTCATAAACATTATTTATTCTAAATATGAGTGAAATTTTAGAGTGTAATACTTATGGGGATGGTTATCATTGATAAAATAGATTATATTGTAGGCGGAACATGAGACATTGAATCAATGGTATTCCTTTACATCGTTTTTTTTTTATTTTTTATAATATATTTTTTTTGGGTTGAAATATTTCCACCCATATCCTTATCCATATTTAACTTATCTCATATTATAAAGGTTCTCCTTTTATGTTATATGGATGATTTTTAATATTATAAAAATTCATTATATTTTTAATATATATTATTTTGTTAGAATTTTTCATCATTACTTTTATTTTGAATTATATTTTGTATTTCCCCTACAATATTTATTTAATAAACATGTATTTCGTGAACTGACCCTTGATATTGATCAAGGTGTGGAGGTGATAGTGTTTTGATTTTATTATGATTGATTGATTTATAATATTTTATAATTTGATTTTAGTAGTTTTTAAACTCATTTAATTGTTTTGTCTCTCCACATTCTTCACTAATGTCTTTTTACTCTTCATTCACTCAATTTCTATCGTGTTTGTATCTATGTAATTAAAACGATTGAGTTTGTCTTATGTATTTAAAAAAATATAATACTCCTAAATGAATATTTCATATTTTAGGGTAATACAATTTGAAGGATGGGCTGTATAGTTATAGGTATTAATCTTTACATGAGTAATTTTTTTAGTAATATATTTTTAATAATAACAATAACATTACTATAATCCCCCGAGAGAAAAATATATGCATCTTCTAAATTATATCTATGTTTTATTTTTATTTGTCTTTTTAATTTCTTTATTATTTATATATTTCATGTATTTTATAATAAAATCACCAATTTACATTATTTTATTATTTTTTATATTAGCTTTACTATAATAGTGAAAATTTAATTATTGTTCTTATTAGTATTCTCTTCAGATCGACCCATTATAATTTATCATTATAGTTAAAATATGATGATAGCTCATTGTAATCATCCTCCATGAGATCGACCCAGGGTTGATCCATTAATGAAAATTACTAAATGAATAAGTATATAATTAACTATTAGTTAAACAGAAACAACTTTAATATATATATAACATAGTCAAGGGTGTTCTAGGGAATGCAAATTATATTTTAATTAAAAACCAAATTTTTTTTTAAAAATTGATTTATTACGTATCATTTATTTAATCGGGAATGAACAATTTTATTATGATTTAATATATTATTGTTTTGAAAATAATTTTTTGATTTTCATTGTAAATAAACGACATTAAGGATTCATATTGATAAAATTGATTTGGTGATTCATGATAATTTCATAAAGTTGGATCGATGAAGAATTATAATAACATCCCAGAGCATATGATTTAATGAAGATAATGTTATTTATATGGTTTAATAAAAATTAATGATGAATAGAATGAAATTAAAAATTTACTTATTTTTGAAGAATACATGGTTGAGGTTGTTCTAGTAATGAATATCCACATCCCATTCCATCAAATATATTCCCATATTAATATATTATGTGAAAATATTTTTATTCTCAAATAATTAAGGTTGATTAAATTTTTTTAGTACTAAATTTATTACAACATTATAAATAACCAATTGAACACTAATCTCCCTTATTCTATTTTTTTACATAGTTCCACTATTGTAGACCCTAGTTGAAGAAGACAAATAGGCTATGTTTGTTTAGGAGATAATAGAGAATTTGGTCATGTTATACACTGGTACGTATTTGGATGATGGATGAAACATGGAATAATTGTATAATAAATTCCAAAAAAAACTAAAATTGAATATCCATCCAAATAAATTAACCTGAAAAGCAATGGAAACCATTCACTATGTTAAAAAGTGGATGTACACATATATTATCCTTCAAGGTTCTAAGCATAGCGGAGGAAAAATATGCAACAACCTATCCAATTTTTTGTGTTTATAAATGATAAAATTTATATTTACATGTTTATAAACTCATTGATCAATGGGAATTATTCAAAAGATAATTTATGATTTAATGTTATCCACAATGTGTTAGATCATAAAATATTATTTTTAATTAATATGAACAATTAAATAATAACAATGACATTAATTATTTCATCATTGATGGACTGAAAATGAATCTATGGAATTCCATCATTTTTCTATATGTATCAATTGTATATTTCCACTAGTAATTATACTACTGTTTTATATTGACCATTTAATGTATTTATATGAATCTATGGGTTCTATAAAAATAGATCCTAACACATGTTTCATTCACTGTTGACCAACCTAATAATTTGTATAATAAGTATTCTCATTAATCTATATAGACTCAAGAGAGGTGTAGAATAATATAACGAGGTTCATGAGACATTCTTGGGAAGGGATTTCTTTAGGAATTCTATGTAATTCACTATGTATGTAATTATTAACAATCTATTGAAATTGGAATGTTTATATTATATAAATTTTTTTTGATTAACTACTACTATGTTTAGACAATAATAATTTTTCATGTGCCCTTGTTATTTGTCACATATATGCCACATAGAATAATAATACGGATGTGATAAGGAAATTGTTAATAATTAATAATTTAATACATGTAATCATAAATTAAATATAATATGATTTAATATAACCAACAACAATAAAATCTAACATTCACTAGACATAACTACTGAAACCATCTATGTGATGGCTCGGACTATATTATCATTCTTCTGATGCGATATCCCACTAGTATAGTGGTTGTCCATGTTTTATATGATGTAAAATCATCTTACTTTAACATGAAATGTTACACACGGAGCTTTTACACCAATATATACATGGCATACATTATATAGAAAACTGAATTACTACAAAACATATTATTTTGTCCAAAATTTTTTAACAAATATATTTATAACCTAGATGATAATAATAGTAATATGAATTGAAAAAAAATTATTTTAAATTATCATTGAAGATGGGTTTATATAAATAAATATAACTAATTAGGAAATATAGTTTATTATGTAATGCTTTTATATGTTTTAAAATATTATTTTATCAAATCAACTGCTTTTTGTCCATTGATAAAAAAATAATAATATTAATTTTTGACATTTTTATAAATTTAATTTGTAAAAATAAAATATATTTTTGAATTTAAAATGTAGATATAATTTTAGGGTTTATATATAGTATTTTTCTGAGCAACATAATTTATTGACAAATAGAAAAATATACTAAATTATACTTCAAAAATGATTTTTCATGTAATTTATTTGTAAGGAAATGATATATATTATATTATTTTAAAATTTAAATTATATAAATTTTTATCAATTATTATATTTTAGTACATTGTTACCAATTTCACATTAAAATTGTATATTGAATCATCATAAAAATTTGGTATTTTTTTAATTTAATACCCTACAATGTTATCTCTCTTGTGGGATTAGTTTTAAATAATATTTTTCCACTACTGTGTTTATAATTTTGAAAAAATATATGTATATTTGTAATAATAGGTTTTTTATTTTTAAAAAGGTGAAAATTATTTTTTACGAATAATATTAATGAGTGTAATTAATATTTATGAAAAGGATTAAGGTAAAATTATGCTTCAAAAGGGACTAAACCGTAAACGTATGGGCTCACATGACCTCAAAAATTGTCCAACAACCATTTTCAGAACATTATTCATCAATTATCCTTCTATTATTGTGTTTTTTTGGTTTTTAATCATTTTTATGTTAATTTATGTTACACCTAACACGTTTTCCAAAATTCCAATTGAGTCCTTTTTCGCCCCAATAAATAGCCACCACCTATACCACTTCCTCAAACATCTCGAACCATGTAGGGTGAGAAGTTTTATTCCCAATACACCTCAAAAAACCCATAAATTTATCCATGAATCCTTTATTTTGGTATAATTCAATCCAAAGAATCCCATTGGAGATAACCATAAGGAGTTAACAAGACAGAAGAAACATCCTTTCTCAATATCCATTATTTTATTTTCATTCTCTACCCATCAACTCTCTATATTCCATTATTATTATAATGTACCCAAAATATACTGATATTTTTTATGATATATGTTCTACCTATAATTATGCACACTTGTGTCTAATGGGTAGAGAAGACATTGTTTATGTGCATGGATAACTACTACCATATAAAACAATTGTTGTTCATTTTCCCTTTTCCACATTTCAAGGATGGGTATAATTATAGTTATTATATTTATATATTTTATATTTTATAATTATTATTTAGTTATTTTCATTACTTTTTTTTACAACACATAACATTATACAGTCCATTTTTTGTAAATATGATAATTTCATTTGAGTAAGGTTAGACTACCCCTACTCAATGTTATGTGATCATTATGAGTTTAATTGGTTTGTATTAAATATGGGATTATTATATTTATATGATATATAATATATAATATTTATACTAAAATAATGGAATATATAAATATATATAAACATATTCCATTTAAATTTTTACTTTGAATGCGACAACAAAATGAGAACAACATTCATGTAAATGTATGACCTACCGTCTCCATAGACGATGTATTCCATTCCATACTTATATATTATTTGGACTACTAAAATAATCATATTATGAATATAAGTGATATTTATATCAAGTTTGGCATTCCAAAAACCACGATGTATATATATGGGCCAAATATATAACAAATTAGGACACATGCGAATTACAAAGAGGATGTTACTTGAATTCAAACCATAACATAAATTATTAACATACAGGTAATATAATTGAATAATAAGACAATATATGGTGTTTAATATAATAATATAGACATTTGATAGATATATAATAAAATTTAATTTTCTATAACATAATTTTATATGAGTAGGATGAGTATGAATACAAAAGGTAAGGAAATATTATCTTGATTTTTTTATATATGTGATATACAGATAATGTTCACCACTCATTTATATTATGTGGTATATATAATTACAATAAATGTATTTTATGATTCCATTTCTTAAATTTAAGGGTATTTACATATCCGTTATGTTATCTTTATATCGTGGGGTTTATGTTTCAAATCATACCAAGTCCATATGATAGTGTAGTCTATATATTTTTTTCTTCGAGTCACAAGTATTATTATGCACATATATAATTTTATGAGGATCATAAACATTTAATTTACATTTTATATCCTCAATATCATTATTTTCATGATATTAAAGAATGATGTAATGTAATTTTATTACATAGAGAGTATGATACAATGTTTTCTTGTAGTAAGAGTTATCAAAACAGTCTCATTATTTATCATGATTGTTTATGGTGGTGTTTTCAATGATTAAATCTTACGATCCATGTATCATGAACACACATGTGTGTAAATATAATCTATTTAAAAAAGTTACCACCACGGTTTAGAATAATGTTTTCACTGTTTGGTAACTTTAAATAAATAATAAAATGTTTATATGAAAAATGTAACCAGATTTCCTACTACAGTCAAAAAATAATTTCTTTCAAAAAAACATGACTTCAAAATAGTTTTCTGAAGACTTTTAAAGTTATACATGAAGATAATTTTCAAATAAGGAATTTTAGAAATTTTTCATTGTATTAAATTCATTCATTATATGTTTTCACATCTATTTTCAACAAAAAAATCAAAATTGTTTTAATTATTCAAATTCATTTTTTGACGTTGAATGGAAATATTTAACAAGAAGTGATTTTAGATAATTTTCAAAAATATTTCACATATAATATGACATTCATTTGGGTTACTCATTCCTTTATGGGGAAATTATTTAATGTCTCTATCCATTTTTTTCACTAAATGCATTATATTTAGATGCACTTATGTTCATGAAACCTATTTTTTCATTCACATGTTATATTCATTTGATCACCAGTTATTTTTATAGGTTATGTTTTGATGATATGATTTTGAAATATGGGTCTTTTTATAGAATTTGTGATATTATTAAATGTTTATACTGACTATTTAATTTCATGTGCTACAATATTATTTTTAATGTTCTTATGGAAATGAATTTAAGATTTTATTATTAGATTTGTGGGACCTATATTAAACTCCAATGCATTGAGTATTGATTAATAACTCATTAGATATATTATCATGCTCTATATTGTGAACCTTGACTACTAAGATGTATATGGGAGTGAAACATGACTACCAATATTATATAATGTCTCTGCTCATGCTACTAATATGGACATGGGAGTAAACCATGACTACCATGGTGGTATGGGGAGTGACCCATATGATCATGATTTCCTTGTAAGTGATGCCATGAATGATTTTGAAAATATTTTACATTCCTATGTGTATTCCACAATTCCATGATTTATTCTGATGTAATGATTTCATGGATTGTGTTCATTATTTCATTATGATTCATGTCTTATGAACTTTTAGTCATTATTCCAAGATTAATGAATATGATATTTTAGGAAATGGTTATTATCTTCTATTTTCATGATAATGTTCTCATATCATTATTCTCATGATTATTCATACATTTCTCCCTTATATACCATTATTGACTAGAAAAATTCACCCCATTATATGTTTCCTGTCCTATATTATGATGATATGTGTTATGCTTGACATATCTAAGAATGGTTCATGTCTTAAAGAACCTATTGGAAGATTATTTACTTCACTAATGTATGAGTTTATATTTTTCTGTATATTCTATGGAGTTAATCTAGTACTGACTTTTGATGTCCATTTGTTTAATATTTTTGGAATTCCACAAATGATATATAGTGTGTATATATGTAATGATAAGGAATATATAGTTGGTATCAATGAAATGGTTTATTTATCATTTGGAGTATAGGATGAAAAAATATTAGTGAGAATTATAAATAAAGGATTAGGATAACTGTAAATATATTTAAATGTATAGTAAAATATCAGGGAATTTTTTTAAATGATATTGCGATTGGATTCACAGTAATACATATATATCTAGATACAAAAATTTAATGTTTCTCTAGAACCTATATACCTATGAGCATAAAATTTGAAATTGTTTTTTAGAAATTATTTGATATAACCTGGTACACAACAATAATACTTGTCTCACACCTGGATTGACACTCCTGGGGGTTATTCTCTGGGATTTCACAAAATCCTAAAAAAACCATCACAAATGTATTATTTATAATTTGGTTGTGAATACCCAATGATAAACCGATAATGTTATAGATTAATGAAGGTTTTATTTTATAGACATCCAATAAGTTTCATTTAATGTGTATGTGGATCACCACTATGATAACTATTTTTTTAATCTTGTATTTTTTGATTTTGTCAATGGATTGATCCCGAAGGAATCATGTTATTTGTGATACAAAATAAAAATGATTATATTTTTCTCTTGGGAACCAAAATTTTATAGGAGTTATAAATCATAATCAAATTGATATAATCAGATAAATATAGCCATTTGTGATTCATGGTGGACTTCCAAATGGGAATGCTGGAGAGAAAATTATGTTGTGTCATGCATGAGTATTCATCCCTCATATTATATAGCTTCTTATGATCTATTTTTTTTCTAAAATATGGATCAGTACTACCAAAATCATATTATGATTTCACAAGAGTTTTAAAAAAGAGAAAATAAATTGTGGTTGTTTAATAGTTAGAAGGCAATGAAGACTACAGATCTACATTAATCAGAAATTTGAAGCAGTGATATGAGATTGAATTAATGAACACCAATGATTTATGAACATTTTTCTTATAATTACATACCATAAATTATTTATACCATGATGGGGAAATATTTACATCAGCAAAAGACAAAGGATTATGAATCTATTGGTATTTATGAGGATAATTTCACAACATATTTGATGTATTCTTCATACATAAAAATCCAACAAAAATTTAAATTTGATATGTTCATCAATGGATTAAAATCCTTGTATCAAAAGGGTGTCTCACATAAGAAAATATACCAGCTTTCAAGAGTTTTTTTGCTGTGCGATCAAGTTTAAAATGGTTGTAGAAGTCAACAATCAATATCATATCATTGAAAAGAAAATGAATATGTATATTTAATGAAAATTAAAAAAAATGATGTTAAGAAGATGATATTCAATTTATGATGTATGTGTGGGAAGTATCATATAGAAAATTTCTGTAGGAGATATAATAAAGGATTTCACTATTTAAGGGAAGGAAATTATGAATTTTCTTTATGAATTGATTGGAATAATTTCAAAACAATGTGAATAGAGAAAAGTGTCAAAAAATGATCATCTCCACTCAAATTTTGTGAAAACTTGTTTAGGCTAATATTAATTATGATAACCAGTGCCAAAACTAAAGGGTTGGTGAATATGATCAATTTTTTCAACCTCTAAAGTCCACAGACAAGGGGAAATCTCATGAATTACCTATTTATGATTATGGGTGTGATAATAATGAGGTGAATTGTACAATTACCATTAACTCAGGAATCACAAATTTCTTATTTTATTTTGCATCTACCATCTATTTCATAACTAAATAATTTACAAATGGTGTTTATATTCCAGAAAAATGACTAGATGTGTAATTTGTAATAAAAAATCATAATGGTATGTTCTTTTCATCCCATGTCTAAGAATCCTCTCAGATTTACATTTCTGGGAATCTTCTTCCCATGAATTGTAAGAACCTAGATCTTTATTTCTGGTATGTTTTTATTTTATGCTATTTTCTGAAATTGAGGAGTGTCTAGAAATTTCATGAGTTCATGACGTGTACTTTAAGTACACATCGTGTACCCGGTTTCCACGGGTGACCCTATACTGACAGTGTAATAGCCGAGTACGTGGTGGTGTGTTGTGACCTTGTGACCACCTAAAGTGGAGGCTGGAAAATCCAATACACACTGTTTATATTTAATGAACACGATGTGTAGTTTCTTTATTTCATTAAACAGATTTGGGTCACATCTAATTGGAAGAACATTCTTCAAATTCAGGCGTCACGTACGAGAGCATCCATATGACCATAGTTCTTTTCTATGCCCCTGACTCGTGTTACGTTCTCCAAATCGACCACTGTCTATTGTTTTGGAATCACATCAGTGAGTTCTCACATCTTCTTGGATATCACCTCATGTTTTCTCCTCTTCCACAATATATCCACAATTTAACGTCTAAAGTGTTTTTTAGATCTACAACATTATAGGGAGATTAAAGGCATGAGTTCTATGTATATCAATCTCATGATTCCGAGGTAGGTGGTTGGGTACTTTACATAAATAGTCATTGAATTTCATGTGCTAATGTGCCCAATCCCAAGAATGGGGTATTTCTTATTTAGGTTTTTTAGACTTATTTAGGCTTCTATGACTTGTTAGTTCGGATTTAGGTAGTTTGTTTGTGAATAGGGGTGATTATGAGATACTATGGTGGTTTTTACCATGTTTTCATGTTTTGAATTTTTTTTCCAGCTTGCCTATTAGGATTCTTTTCTTTCTATGCCTAATATTGGTAAAATGAAGTGATTATTAACTAAAGTTTTATGATATGTATTATATAATATTTAGAAAAGTATCTCATGAGGTTTATATTGGATTCCATGTATCGTTTGTGTAAAACTAACATACACAGGGAAATTAGAACCTGGTCTATCAGACCATAGGTAGAATGGAAAATTAGGGGTTCTACAGAGTGTCTGTTTACAATTACGTTGCAAGACTATATAAGGGGTGGCCATTTTTCTCACTTAGAGTGTCCATAGTCTCGTCGATATAGTCTAAATGGAGAATTTTATGTTGAGTGCCTCTTTATAGTTCCCATAAGTTAATTATATGAGATCATATGGGGAATTGATGACGAGTGCTTCCATAGAGCGTCTTTGCTAAAGCAGAACCAGAGGGATTAGATTGTCTGTACTCCCCAGATGGTAGCCTGTGTTTGTTTAGTTGAACTAGAGGAGTTAGGATGTGCGTACATCCGAGAGGGTTACCTCATTTTTATTTGCTACTTACATGATATATGAAAATGAGTGAAATTGGATTTGTAGGATGGTTACTATGTTTAATTCCATATTTACTGATTCATTTTATTTATTACCAACAATATATATTCGCATACTATTAGGCACAGATCATTGTGTGGGTTCTTACTGGGATTCAGGTCACATGTTTTTTGGGACATTCTTTTGGGCCCAAACATATTAAATAGTTTTCGGTACAGATATGGTCAAGTTATCTTCTACATTAGGTACTTTATTTTTGTGGAGCTGGGGAGCATGGGACCATGTTGAGGCAAGCGATGATGTGGAGATGTTTACATGCTATTATTTTTTACTTTGGTTTAGTACTGTATTCCAGAATTGTGATTTGTTTGTCTGATCTCTGAAACATATGTATCATTGATCATTTATATATGTGTTCTCTAGTTTATTATTACTTACACTATTTTTTTGCATGTTTTACTTCTTCATCTATAGTTAACTATTTTACTTCTGATGTGTCACTCTGCTAATGAAGGCATAGTTTCCCCATTATCATATCCAAGGACTTCAATGTTATTTCTCACCCTCGAATGTTTACGGAAACATGATTGAGGTCATGTCACCAATTGGGTAAGGGGCGCCTCTTGGAAGCATCCGAAACTGGGACGTTACAATGTGGTATCAAAGAAATTCATTTGTTCATGACTAAAAATTGGAAGCCTAAAGCCATGGATATAATGAAATAGGTACTTGGTAATAATAATTTTATGGGAGTAGATAACTAGAGTACATGAGAAATCTAATTTAGCTCATTATTTCAGTTTTTTCTGCTTTTATAATATTACAGTGTATTTTATATCACCATAGGGTGATTCACATGTTTTTTGTTATTATTGTTAATATTATTGAAGTTCTATTCCTATTGAAACCTAACTAGATGAGGGTATTCCATCTCATGCATCATTTAATCACATGATAGTAATCTCATTTCATGCATTCTATCCATTCCATTTATGGTGCATTAGCTATTTCAGGTTATTGTGATAGTGGTTGTGTTAGATATGACTTTTCTTTTGATAGATGCTTTGATGGAGCACATTATGTTTTATAAATTATTGGTTGTGTATGGTCTTGTGTGAAATAATGACAAACATTGGTTTTTGAGGTGTTATGGCCCCTCATGGATCATATTTTGGGTGATTATTAAACTACATTTCTTGAAAATGACATGTATAAACATAAATTCATTGATTCATAGGGTGTATGGGCCCTCAATGATTAGAATTTGAAAACATAATGTTCGTTTCAGTGTTTTATGGGTTCCAATGTAGTTATAAGGATTACTATCCAGAAGAACATAGAATACACAGCGTGTATCGATGAATACACGCCATGTGTCCTTTTATTTGGGAAGGAACTATTTTTCTAAAGTACATACCATGTACGGTTTGTACAGGACATGAAGTCTCTAACTGTGTCACTAGATGTGTCGGAAGACACATGGTGTTGGTAAATATTTAGGGGGACACATCGTGTACCGAATGTACATGTCGTGTTGTGGATACCATGTGTCCACCCATGTGTCTAACCACACATATGGATAAAACATTGGTTATACACATCGTGTCATTCATGAAAAAACTGTTTATTATAACCATTGTTTTGTCCAGGTAATGAAAATTGTGAGACGATGTAATCCTTATAGTACATGTTGTTACTGGCATAAACATATCGTGTAGTGTTAACCAAGTCTCCACCCATATTACAAACAACATCGGCAGTTGAAACCTAAGTAGTACAGGTCATGTCCATCTAGAACACTCCGTTTAGAGTGAGCTTTTTAAGTTGTCATGTAACTAACAACACTGTTCGGTGAAGTCCGTCTAGTAGAAGCTAGGTATGGCACTAACACATTTTGTAGTATAGATATAAGAGAATAGTGTGTCTTATTATAGTAGAAGAGCTTGGGAAGGGCAAGATGACTCAAGTACACATAGTGTGTTAGGACAACACAACATGTGTGGGGGGGCGTTACACGACCAGGGTTGGATAAATTGCATTCCCATATACATGATTAATGGAAAACACCGTGTCGGAATTATACATGTCGTGTATCCATGTTTTGAAAAACATTAATTCTCTATTTCTCTTTTTCCATTCTTACATATCTAATATTCAGTCCCTATTAATCTTGGTCTAACATGTACTCTTGACCTTGTAGAGTCATGACACCAAGACGTCCTCTGGTTCTCTTCCAATTGTAGGGAAGTGATCAGACCCCATACATGGTTGATCAATGACTACCAAAATATCCACACGTTGTGCCATTTATGGATATAGTGGTTATTCCGAACACAAGTGCTGATGCACAGTACCACATTTTGAGGTGTACCACATTTTCCCCCTTTTATGGAAGAGTTGGTGCAAGTTTTCCAAGAGAAGCATCCTATAACCACCATAGGGGAAGGAGGATCTCAGGCTACAAATTCGTGGTTGAATTACATGCTTTCTATCTTTGAGCATCTGGAGATGCCTCCAGATCGGAGGGTGATGCTTGCAACTTATAAGGTTCGGGACTCTACCATGAGATGGCGGGATGTGATATCATAGGTGGGATTCCATTAGGTTATGGCATGGGATGAGTTCTAGTATTCCTTCTATAATTACATCTTCCCATAGAAATTGAGGGATGATCGAGCCTACGAGTACATGAATCTGGAGTATGGTACACTCTCAGAGATGGAGTATTCTTCTCGCTTCACTGAGCTACAACACTTCACACCTATTCCAGGAGGTGATGTGTTATTTTTGCCAAGGAAGATTGAGGATGATATCATGCACCACATACTATCATAGGTGAACATATTAATATTTACATCCATCACTTCTATAGAGAACCAGGCGCTGATGCGGAGTGTAATCTTAGGGATTCTGGAGTGGTGATCCAGGGCGGTTTGACATCTGGAGTTGGTATCCCTCCGACTGAAAGCTGGATGTGTCATTGGGAGATTATGTGTCGGGATTTGAGGGTGTGGGAAAAGTCTTCTGGTGGCTAGGTGGTGTTCTACCATTGTAGGAAGAGCGGGAATACATGGCCACATTACCTTAGAGTCTGAGTGTTGTGTTGATAATGTTAAAATATGGGCCATCTTTAGCATTTCTGTAAGTTTTTCTGACCAGTAGTAGGTGACAGGGGTTCATCTATGACTCCTCGTTCAGGAGAAACACCACCAGTTTCTCATCAGTGAGGGAACTGGTGTTCTTCCGGCCATTCTGGACGAGCTGGAGGTCACTACCACGGTATCCAGTTGCCATGATTTCAGCGATAATAGGGTGGATCAGCTCATGGTAGTTTGGTAGGCTCATAGTGCCGTAGTGCAGGACATATATGTGCATTGGAGAAGAACCAATATGAGTAGGATCCTAGATCCTCTATAGTTTGAGGTACGATATTAGTTGCCTTGGTTGTAGCCTCTACTCTTTTCGATACAGGTACTTCCCATAACTTTACATCTAACACTGTTGTGGAGATCCATCAGCTCTATATCTTTTCTCGTGCTAATATCTTAACGTCAGAAACTCTTTTGTGGATAATAATGACTAGTATATGTCAGTACAATGAGTGGACTCTAGATTTTGGTGGGTGTCAATTTTTTGGGGACCTCTATGTCTTGGAGATGAGGAGTTATGACATTATTCTCAGAATGGAATGGATAGTTCCCTTCTTAGTGGTTGTCAATTAATATAGTCTTAGGGTGAGTATCACATCACCAAAGGGTTGATAGTTTCTTTATAAGGGAGATTGGGATGTCAAAGAGAGCCAAGTAGGACCTAAGCATCGTTTTTTGGAGGAGAATCATCCAAAATTTCAATTCAATGTATTGATGACCATGTGATTTGTAACACGCCAAACCTAGTTACCTAGACATGGTGAATTATTACATAACATTGGAATGATCACAATGAAATCATGTATCGAAATACATATCAGTTTAGTTTTATGGGAAATAATATTCATACATAGGTTCAACGTTACAAATTCGAAGGAAATACAACACAAATTTATTCCATTGGAAACATAAAAGCCTCCAAGATAATTCCTACAAGTCACTCATAACTAACTTCTTTATATCCTAGGAAAATTAAACATATGAAAGTGGTGAGCTAAAATACTCATTCAGGGTTATCAATACAGCAGAAGATATCATAAATATTAAGTATGATGAATAATTGAAGCCTCATGCCTTTACCAATAATAAACATGAATATTTTTATGGAAGGAATATGAGATGAGTAAATAATGCCATAATAAAACAAAATCATGGTTATTATACTAATAGAATGACCACATGAACCATAAATATTCTTTTCATTATGAGGGAATGTATAATTTCAGACATTCTGAATCATTTTTTCAAGGCCCCGTCCAAGAGTTATAAAAATGATTAAGGCCTCAACCAAAACTATATATCAAATTCTGAAAGGGATCAGGTGATTCCATGTATATTTCCTTGATGAGAACTACAGATGCATCAAGGAGCTATAGTGGACTCCACAAATCACTTACTTAGTTTAGTACATCCCTCATATGAAAAGTTTTAAATATAATGTGAAAATTTTTATTAAAACAATCATACTTTTACCATAAACCATGAATGTTATAAAAATAACACATCCACATTAAAACATCTCATAAAACCTTCAATACAATATGGAATATTTTTATCATAATGAATCAACTTCAGAAAAATATAAAATACATCAAAAGATGTTGACATAGATGAAATCAATACTATTTGAGAGAAATATCTCTTTATTTTTTTTGAAATCATTTAAAGATACATATTTATAAAATAAAACATTTATTTTAAAATTATTCTTATAATCTTGTAAGTGAATTTTTGACGATGTTATTACGGAGGAAAATAGACTCACCGACTGTGTAAGTTAAAAAACAGTCTGACCTTAATTTTGTTGAAAAGGTCCTAATATACCTTGTTCTGAAAACAACTGAATTTTTTCTTTCAAAAAATTTTATTAAAATTCAAACAAGGGTATAAATGAAATTAAACCATAGACTATTAAATAGTAAAAAAATTTAGTATGTTTTTATGATACTTGGATGTGGATGATAAAGAGGTCACAGTAGATACTTTCGTAAAAATAATCTCTGATAATACAGAGATTGTAGAATTAACCCTTAACTTCTACTTTTCCTTGGTAGATGGTATGTTAAAATCCTTTATAATGGTGAAATAATTGTTATTAAATTATACAATAATAATATACATTAATTTGACATCATATGTGATATTTTAACAATGCTTTGTTAATAATATCATAGTATTATCATCGTTTCGGGTGTTAACTGATTCATTTTACTTTTTATTCTAGGTTATGTGTTTCATATTTTTATAGATTGGATGTATCTTATTCATATACAGAATTATATCAGTCTTTAAACATTATTTTAAATGATCAAATGAAAATTAATCTTGAATAGATACGTTGGGGAACGAATCTCATCGCATTCATGGAGACGGAAATCTGTATGTACGCACGAGCGAAAATATCATTATTTTGATATTAAAATAATATATAATTGGATGTTATATCATATATAAAGAGAAATTATAATGTAATATTTATTATTTAAATCAATTACATATTATTATTATACCCTTCAAAATAATAATGTATTGAATAACATTTACACCACGATGTGGAGACGGTAAGTCGTACGTACGCAAGTATGGTGACATGTCATTAAACGGATGGATAAAATAATGAATATGGTTCTACCATATTTATAATAACATCACAGTATATATAAGATGCTGGAGTTATCATTTTAGAATGTATACAACAATGACATAGGAAGTGAAAGAAGAATGAAACATGGAAGAGGGTGGTGAAATCATTACCTAGTCTTTGGGTTCTTTCTTTTGATTTGAGGAAAAGGGCTCCTTAGGTTGGAATTCTGACTAACATAAGGCCTCTAGGATTAAGTTAGGATAGTTTATAGGGTATTTGGGTAGGTTTTTTTCGAGGAAAAAGTCTTTTAAGGTGTGTATTAGAGAGAAGGGTGAGTGCCCTTTTATAAGAGGAGTGAGGGGCACATTAGAAAAAACTAAAAATATTATTTTATAATAAAATATTTTTCAGATTATAATGACTCCAATGTAGATTATTTAAATTTTAATGTGGGTATGGGTTAAAAACTCAAAGAATAGTTTCTATATAGGTTTGATTCGCAATATTTATCTTATCTTTTAGATTTAACTCTTATTTAAATAGTTTACTTTTACCATGTCTCTTTATATTTTTATATTATATGGTTAAAAAACATATAAAGAAATTACAAGAGAAACCCCAAAAGTTCATTAATTACAAATTTAATGTTATTTAAGACCTATGGATTAACCATATACTATTATTAATATTATATCAACCCATAATATTGTATTTGTTTTAAAAACTCATTTATGTCAATTTTCAGATTATTTAATAATTGATTATTTTTAAATTCCTAATAACATTATTACATAAAAATAAATACATTTAATCAAACAAAATCTGTCATATTAACCTAAAAAATTTGTGTATGGAATCAAAACGTTCAAATTATATTTAATTTAGTATTTATAATTTAATTTATTAGATTCTTTCATGAATAATGAAAATGTTACATCATCATTGTATCATAAATAAATTTAATTATGCAATGCATAAAAATTATAAATATAATAAAATTATGTAGGAAATATTTTTATATTTATAATGATCATTTATTTTAAAAGATATTTACATATATAACCCTATGTAAAAATTGATTCACTAAAAGATATATGCTTTTTTCATTTTTGTGTTTACATTAACTTAATTAATATAATGTGTCCTTATCACATACATGTGGCTCCATGAGGTCCCAAAATCGACCCAAAGATGAAAATGTTTGTAAATGTATCATCCAATAGGTTTAGTACAAGTGTTAGGGCAATTTAATATTATTATGTTATTATTTTTTACCCTTCATTACCAAATTTACCCTTTAACCATGATAAATAACATATTTACCTAAATAATTATTCAAAATGCCTAAAAATATATGTTACCAATATACACAATTCGGACCTCTTGATTCTAAATATGGAATTAATTTTTCAAAATTAAAAACACAGAATTGGTAGAAATTAATTTAAATTTAATTTCCGTTGTTAGAACGAAAACCATGTTTTAAGAAATAATAACTATCAAATGATTGACACTTTCTTATGTCCAGTTTAAATGTGAAATCACATCCAATGACCAAAATTTCATTAAATGGTTAAAATATAATATAATTATACTTTAAAACAACATAATTTTATAATTTATCACTATAAATTAATTTCATTAAAAAGTAGTTTTTAATTAAATTTATGTATTTTTGACTATTAATAAAAAAAATTAATGTTTTCAAAAAAATACCAAAATTTCACCCTCTGCTAATTTTGATACACTGAATCAAAAAATGAAGTCCATTTTGAATGATAAAATTTATAAAATTTTAAAAAAATTGTATTTCTATTAATAACTGCAAGTTTTATTGGTTGTGGTGTGTTAAAACTCGATGTTGCATACAACACACATTATTGTATTATTTAAAAGAAGCGTACTGTGTAAGCTTGGGGTGTTACATTACCCCCTCCTTCGAATATTTTTGTCCTCAAAATTTATATTATATTACTACATAAAAAGACCTGAGTGGTTCTCCATTGTAAGTTCCTCAGGTTCCCACATTTCATCTACCATCTTATGGTTTCTCCATAGAACATTTACTAGACGAGTCATCTGGTTTCTCAACAATGGTTCTCTTGTATCATGAATCATGACATGCTCTTCACAATAATACAGATCGGGTTCCAGTTCTAATTTTTCATAGGTGAGTACATACATTGGTTCAGGTATGTATTTTCTCAACAGTGATACATGGAATACATCGTGAACTTTGGAGAGACTTGGTGGAATTTCTAAATGGTAAGATACATCCCCAATTCATTCTAGAATTTTGAAAGGGGTAATGTACCTAGGACTCAATTTACCCTTCTTACCGAAATGTATAACACCCTTCTAGGGAGATACCTTAAAGAGAACATGATTTCCTACCTCAAATTCCAAATACTTCCTACAGTAATCAGCAAATCTTTTCTACCTACTTTGAGCTATTTTTCTGTGGGTTTGTATTAATTTTACCGTTTCCATCATTTCCTCCACAAGTTCTGGGCCTATGAGTTTTCTGTCACCAACATCATAACAAAAAGTTAGTTTGTGACATCTCTTTCCATATAATGCTTCATATGGTGCCATCTAAATACTTGAATAAGAAGATATTTTTATAGGAAAATTCTACCAAAGTTAAATATTTATCCCACAATCCTTGAAAGTCATGTCAGCATGATCTCACCATGAATTCTAGGGTTTGAATAGTACATTATAATTTTCCATCAGTTTGGGGGTGGTAGGTAGTTCTTAAATGAAGTTTAGTATGCAGGGATTTATGAAGGATTTTCAGGAATCTTAATGTAAATTTGGATCATGATTTGAAACAATTGATTGGGGTACACCATCAAGTATCACACCTTCGTTAATAAATAGTCTTTATAGACGTTAAACTAGTATATCTTCTCTAATGATATGAAAATGTGATGACTTGTTAAAATGATCAACAATGACCTATATTGCGTAGTTCATTCTCTGAGTCTTTGGTAGTCCCATGGCAATTTCCATCGTAATATTATCCCATTACCACTCAGGTATGGGAAGAGGTTTCATGTCTACTCCAGGATGTTGCCTTACAGCTTTCACTTGTTGAAAAACCATACATTTTGACACAAAATCAGAAATACCCCTCTTCATTTTGTCCCAACAAAAGTCATTCTTCAAATCTCTATAAATCGTGTTGCTACGAAGGTGTATATGAAAATTTGAACTATGATCATCCTCCAACAATTCACTTTATAGATTAGGTATATCAAGAACACAAAGATTCATCCCATATTTCAAAATTCTATCTTCAAACACATATTCACTCAATCTACGATAATTATCAACATTAATTTTCTATTGAAACTCTTCATCAATGGCCTGATAACTCTTCGTCCTTTCTAGTAAGGATGGTTTGGAATCCATTTTAAAAAGCATTTACGTTTCAACTTCATGGTTATTCCCATATCCATCATTACTAGATGCATGAAAATAGGATCCCTTTCAACTCTCATATTGTTCAAAACTCCATGATCTTTTCTTCTCAAAGAAACTAAAAACTTATTTTCCAACCTTGGGTGGTAGTGTATCGTGCAATCATAATCCTTGAGTATATCAAGAAATCCTATTTGACTCATGTTGAGTTCTTTGTATGAGAAAATATACATCAAACTTTTCTGATCGGTATATATCTCACATTTTTCACCATAAAGATAATGTCTCCAAATCATTAAAGTAATGATTACAGTTTCTAACTTAAGATCATGAGAAGGATTTTTTGATCATTAATTTTAAGTTATGTTGATACATAGGAAATAACCCTATTATTCTACATAAGGACACAACCAAGTCCTTTCATTGAAGAATCAGTATAAATAACAAACCCAATATTCCCCGATGGTAGAGTCAATATAGGAGAATTGACAAATAATCTATTAAATTATTCGAAAAAATTCTTCAAACTCATTTTTACAAACTAATTTAACTGCTTTATTTGTGAGATTGGTTAATGGGTTAGCCAATCAGGAAAAAGTATGGACGAAATGCTGATAATAACATGATAAACCAATAAAACTATGTACCTCAGTTATTCTCATCGGTGCTGGACATTCCTTGATTGCCTTGGTAATATAAGGATCAAGATAGATTCCATTCATGGAGACGATACGACCAAGAAAAGAAATATACTAAAGCCAGAAGTTACACTGGCTAAACATCCCATATAATTCATGTCTTCTCAGTGTCTTCAGGATAATGTGAAAGTGATGTTCATGATCTTCTTAGATTTTAATGTATACAATTATATAGGCAATAAATACCACTAAAATGTCATCAATATATTCCTTGTAAACTCTATTCATTAGATCAATGAAGAAAGAGGGTGCATTATTCCACCCAAAAGGCATTACTATAAACTTGTAATTCTTGTTCCAGGTTCGAAGTGTTGTTTTTGAAATGTATTCTTTCTTCCTATACAATTGATGATATCCATATTGAAGTTCAATCCTTGAATATTATTGAGCTCCACGAAGTTGGTCAAATAAATCATCAATGTGAGGTAGGGGATACATGATCTTTACTATTATAGAATTGATCTCATTGTAGTCAATGCACAATATCAGAGATCCAACTTTCTTCTTATCAAAAAGGACAGAGGATTTACATGGAGAAACAATAGGGTGAATAAATACCTTATTACTCAATTCCACTAGTTGTTTCTTTAGTTCCACTAATTCCATTGTGGCAATTCTATATGGGGTCATAGATTTGGGCCTTGAACAAGGAATAAATTCAATGTAAAACTTAGTTTCTTATTCTAGTGGATGTCCATGTAAATCCTCTGAAATAATTCAAAATAATCTTTCACAATAGGAACATCTACTATTTGAACATATCTTTACTCACCCACAATTATTTCATTCTCTTCCTCCCCAATAATTGAGTTTAGTTTAGCTAATGGGGGTGGATCTAGATAATAATTAAGTGGTGATGATTCTTTTATAAAGATAAGGCGTTCTTTATCATCGTCATCAAAAATAGAAACTTCATTCTTCAAACAAAAAATTTTTGTAACATGGTGTGAAATCCAATCCATACCTAGGATTATATCAAATTTAGTCATGGGTATGATAAAGAGATCAGCAGATAAAGAACATTTATATGACCTAATAGGAACTGATTCACAAAACATTATAGCATTGATATATCCCTTAGATGTTTTTACTGACAAATCACATGTTACATCAAATTGAAAATATCTAATTTTCATAGAAAACTAGGATGATATGAAATAATGTGATGATACAAAATCAAATAAAGTATTCTCTAAACATGAGGAAGCTATTAAATAACACGCCACCACATCTTCTGAGGATTCAACCTCAAAAGCAGTGATTGTATAATCTTGTCCTTGATCCATTGACCTTATCTAGGATAAGTTTCCCTGAATCGTAGGGAATTCATTTGCATAATGTCCCATTTCCTTTCAACTGTATCATTGAACATTGGTATCATCTTTCTTTCCCTTGAAATCACCAGCAATATGGCCTTTCTGTACACATTTTTAACATTATCCTTTTCTTTTTAGATATGAACCAGGGTTCTTCATTCCAAAATTATCACAGGGTGGAAATTCAATTATTCACCTCTTCCCTATTTCCATATTTCCTTTCCCATATTGTTCAACAGATCTCTTGTTCTATTTCTTATCTATAAATTCATAAGAATTAGAGAATTCCTTTTATGTCTTGATATCACATGAGATAATATCTTTGTATGATGAAAAATATTGAGATACAAATTATATATGGAGAAATGGTATTAACCAATAAAATAAGTAGTCATTATTTCATTTTGGGATACATATATAATCTGTAGCATGCCTTGCTAACCTTGTAATGTTAGATTCATACTTTGAGACATTCTCCCTTCCTTTTTCCTCTGGATTAGAATTTGTCTTTCGATATCTGCTTGATTGTCATGAGGAAAGTATTTTTCTAAGAAAATTTCTTTAGGCTCCCTTAATTACATATTTGATACTTCATAATCTTTTTTGTGTTTTGAATCAATGATCACCATTGATCAGCATGTCTAGTGAGGTGGTAGACTGAAAGGACAACTTTTTCCCTTTCTCTACTTCCCATGCCTTGGAATATTCTCTATGAGAAATTTATCCTTTTCTCAGCTAGTAATGGATTTGTACCCCCATTGAATGTCGGTGGTTGTTACCTCATAATGTTTTCTAACATTGATTATCCGTGTTGTGGATCTATGTGCTCCATACAGGTAAGGTTTTTATTCATTACTTGTGCGAGTTATCCTAGTATGGTGATAAGATGATCAACACCTATTGTATCACCATCTCTATTATAATTAACTTTAGCATGACAAAAATTCGTTCATGGAGTGCGTGCATTGATACTATTTCCATTCCATCCAATAGGTGACATTTCTTAATAATGGCATACATTAGATTAGTTTATGAATCGCAATACAAAAATCCAAACATGTGAAACACTTAACATAAATTAAATAGTTTATAGATAAAATCCATAATAATAATAAAAAATATTTGAGGAAGTTTATCCTCATAATACCTTCATAATTATTTGTAATGAAAATGAGAATTATCCTATGCATATCCCCTGGGGGTGTCATAACCAAGAGTGTATCAAGACCCGTTGTCGTGCACCAGTTCCCGTTTAATTCTAGCTCAAAGAGGTTTTTTCGAGATTTACCCATAGGTACATCTATGCCAGATCCGCCTCTACCTGCATGTATCTAGATAGGGATATATTTCTTGGAAAACTCACAAAATCACTACAATACCAAAATTCTAGGATGTTCTTCTATACTAATACTCAATGTCTATCTTAGTGATATGTACTCTAATCAGAGTTTGTCTAAATATAGTTTCCAAGGTTTGTACTAAACATCCTATGATACCAACTATAATTCCCTAACACTAGTTACCTAAAGTTAGTGCATTATTAAATAACAATAACATGATCACAAGGAAATCATGTCTTTAAAGACCAATCAATTTAGTATTATTGGAATCAGGATTCATACATAAATTCAACATTTCAACTTGAAAATAAATACAAAATGAATTCATTCCATTGGAAACATCCAAGACTCCTAGATAATGCATGCAAGTCACTTATAACTAGCTTCTTCATATCCTGGGAAAATGAAACATATGAATGGGGTGAGCTAAAACCCTCAGTAAGGGTATGCAATACATCGAATGATAAAATATATATTAGGCATGGTTAATAATTGAAACCTCATCCCTTTACCAATAACAAACATGAATACTTTTATATCATGAATATGAGCTGACTAACTAATTCAACAATAAAACTGAATCATGGGTATTCTACTAGTAGAATGACAACATGAACCTTTAATATTATTTTCATAATGATGGAATGTATAATGTCGGACATTTTGAAACATTTTATCAAAGCCTCATCCAAGACATCTAAAAAATATTAAGGCCTTGAGAAGAACTATATATCAAATTGGGAAAGGCCTCACCCAATTCCATGTCGAGTTGTCTCATGAGAACTACCAATGCATCGAGGATTCATATTAGGCTCCACATGTCACTTACTACGGCCAATACATTCCTCATATGAAAAGGTTAAAATATAACATAAACATTTGTATTAAAACTAGCATTCGAAATGTCAATACATTAACCATAAATCATGAATGGTATAAAAATAACACATCCATAGTCAAACATATCATAAAACCATCAATTCAAAATATATTATTTGTATCATAATTATTTGACTTCAAATAACTATAAAATCCATCAAAGGATATTGACATAAATGAAATCAAAACTAATTGAGAGAAATATCTCTTTCTTTTTTTGAAATCATTTAAAGTTACATAATTACAATATAAATCATTAATTTTAAAAATATCATTATAATATTTTAAGGGAAGCTTTGAAGATGTTATAATAGTAGAAAATAACAACCCCGCCATATAAGTTAACATAACATTCTTACCTTAATTTTGTCGAAAATATCCTATGGTACCTTGTTTGGAAAATGACGGAAAGATTTCATTCAAACCATTTTATAAAAAATCAAACTAGGGTTTAAGTGAATTTATCCCACAGTCTAGTAAATAGTAAAAATGTTTTGGAAAATGTTTTTAATAAACATGGTTGTGGATGATAAAGAGGTCCTAGTAGATATTTATGTAAAAAAACCTCGAATAATAAAGAGATTGTAGAATTAATCCTTACCTTGTACATTTCCTTGGTCGAGGGTAGCTTAACGCCTTTTATAATGGTGAAATAATTTTTATTAAATTATAAAAGAATAATATACCTTAATATGATATCATATATGATCTTTTAACATTTCATTGATAATAATATCTTTGTGTTATAGTCATTTTGTGTGTTAATTGATTCGTTTTCCTTTATATTATTTATTATGTTATTCATGTTTGTTATGGAAGGGACGTATATTATTCATATACATAATTATATCATGTCTTTAGAAATTATTTTTAATCAACAAATGAAAATTAGTTTTTAATAGATACAATGGGGAATGAATATCATCAGGTTCGTGGAGACAGTAATCCGTACATACGCACGAGTGACCATATCATTATTTTGATATTAAAATAAAATATAATTGGAAATAATATCATATATAAAAAATCATTATCATGTTATATTTATTATTTACATCAATTAAACATCAATTTTATACCTATCAAAATAATAATGTTTTGAATAACAATTACACCACTATGTGGAGACGTTAAGCTGTACGTACACACGTATGGTAACATTTCATTCAAAGGATAAATAGAATAATGAATATAGTTGCACCATGTTTATAATAACATCACAGTATATTGAAGATGCTATAGTTATCATTTTAGAAAGGAAACAACAAAGAAATAGGACATGAAAGATGAAAAAAACCGAAAAGAGGTTGGTGAAATCATTACATCTTCTTCGGTTCTTCATTTTTTTTATCAAAAGGGATCCTTAGGATGTCTTTATGACTAATGTAAGGCCTCTAGAATAATGCGAGGACAATTGAGAGTGAATTTGGGAAGGGGTTGGTAGATCCAAAAGGCTTTGAAGTTGTGAATTAGAGAGAAGGGAGAGTTCCCTTTTATAAGAGAAGTTAGGGGAACCATAGGAAAAGCTATAAATATTATTTTATAATAAAATAATTTTCGGTTTCTAAAGGCTAAAAAGTGGATTATTTAAATTCTAATGTGGGGTGGGTTGAAGACCACTCAATGAATAATTTTTAGACCAGTTTGGGTCACTATATTAACTTTATCCTTTATATTTAACTCTTAGTTAAATAGTTTTACTTTACCATGTATCTTTGTATTTTTATATTATATGGTTAATATACATACAATAAACTTCCATTCGAACCCCAATAGGTTAATTACTGACACATATAATATTATTTATGCCATTTGGCCGAACCATAGTCTTTTATGAATATTATATTAACCAATAATATTGTATTTTTAACTCCTAAGAACATTATTACTTCAATTTAAATACATTTAATCAACCCAAATATGTCTTATTAACATACAAAATTTCTGTATGGAACCAAAACTTTCAAATTATATTTATTTTATTATTTATAATATCATTTATCAGATTCTTTCATTAATATTAAAAATATTGAATATTCATTGGTCACAAATAAATTTAATTATTTAATGACTAAAAATTATAAATAAAATACCATTATATAGGAAATCATTTTATATTTCTAATTAAAATTTATTGTAGAAGATATAACATGTATAACGTTATGTAAAAATTATTTTACTAAATGATATATGATTATGTCATTTTTGTGTTTATTTTAACTTAATTAATATAAAGTGTCATTATCACTTAAAAATGGCTCCATGAGGTCCCAAAATCGACCCATGGATGCCAATGGTCAGACATGTATCATCAAATAGGGTCAGGACACGTGTTAGGGTAATTTAATATTATTATAATATTATTTTTCACCCTTATTTACCGGGTTTATCCTTTAATCATGGTAAATAAAATATTTACCGAAGTAATTATATAAAATGTCTAAAAATAAAATTTACCTATTTAAAAAATGTGGACCTCTTGATTATAAATATGGAATCCATTTTTTAAAATTCAAAAAACATAAGGAGAATAAATTAATTTAAAATTAATTACTGTTTTCAAAACAAAAAGCCTGTTTTTAAGAAATAATATCTATCAAAATATTGAAACTTGCTTATGTTCAGTTTAAATGTGAAATTACATCCAATGACCAACATTGGATTAAATAGTAAAAATATGATCTAATTATACTTTAAAACTACTCAATAATATTGTTTAGTAGAATAAATAATTATTATTAAAAAATTTGTTTTCAATTATAATTTACTATTTTTCACTATTCATTAAAAACTGAATATTTTCAAAAAAATAACAAAAATTCACCCTAAGTTAATTTCAAAACTCTATACCCAAAAATAAATCTATTTTGAAAGATAAAATTGATAAAATTTGTAAAATTTTGTATTTCCATTTATAATGAATAGTTTGATTGGATGTGGTGTGTTAGAACTCAAAGTTGTGTACAACACATGCTATTATATTATTCAAAGGGAAGGGTACTGTTGATGCTTTGGGTGTTACAGGATTTCAAAGATGGAAATTTATATAGTGGTGGATCATTTCTGGGATATCATTCTAGATTACTTTTCAGGTTTACCTCTAGGATAAGAGGTGGACTTTTATTTTGATCTTGCTCCAAGAGTGGCTCTAGTGTCTATTGTTCCTTATTGGATGGCTACACTAGAGTTACATGAGCTCGAGAACCAGTTGGAAGAGTTGTTGGAAAAGGGTTTCATCTTTGCCAGTACTTTTCTTTGGGGTTCACCAATCCTTTTTGCGAAGAAGGTGGATGGTACCCTCAAACATTGTGTGGTTTTTAAGAAGTTGAACCAGTTGACGGTCAAAACCCTATATCCCTCCTGCACGATTGATGATCTCATTGATTATCTTCAAGAATCCCTGGTGTTCTTGATGATTTACTTGAGATCCATTTGTCATCAATTTCATGTTAGACTAACATATAAACATTTTAAAGCCATTCGGAGCAGGTATTCTCTATATGAGTATGTGGTAATGTTGATCGGTCTCATGATCGTGCCTGCAGTATTCATGGCACTGATGAACAGAGTGTTCCATCCATATTTGGACTCTATCATGGTAGTCTTTTTGGAAAATATCTTGATGTACTTTCACACTCAACATGACTTTGACATACATCTTAAGATCATTTTTATTACACTAAGAGATCCTCATTTATATTCTATGACTTGAAAATTCCACTTTTGGATGAACCAAATTCACTTCATGGGGAATGATATCTCAGATACAAGAGTATCAGTAGTCCTAGATAATTCGAGATAATTAGATTTTTGGGAGTAGCCGAACAATATCATTGATTCATGGAGTTTCCCACGCCTGGCTGGTTACCACATGTATTTTATACAGTACTTTTCATGCGTAGAAGCACACCTAATGGGGCTTACTAAAAGGGTGTGAAGTACGTTGGGTTAGATTCCTGTGAGTCAGCCTTTTTGGAGCTAAAAGGGAGGTTGAATTCAGAAATGATAATATTATTTCTAGATTCAGGAATGAGTTATATTGTATTCAATGATGCATCATGTATTGGTCCGGGAACAATTCTTATGACGGGAAAAGGATTCATCGTATAAAAGTCTCGATAGTTGAGGCCAAATGAGAGGAACTACCCAATGCACGATCTCGATTTGGCTGTAGTTGTTGGTGATTTGTGCTATAAGAGACTCTAACTATTAGGAGAGAATTTTTATGTTTTCACAGACAAAAAAATTCTCAATTACATCTTCTCCTAGGGAAATTTGAATTTGAGACATCACAGGTGGGTTGAGTACCACAGTTCCTTTGACATCGAGCTTTCCAACACACCTAGGAAGGGAAATACAGTTGATGATAAATTGAGTAGAATGTCTTAGATACAGGTAGTTTAAGAGGATAGTAGATAGTGGAAACATATGGATATGTTCTTTGAAATTCATTTGGAGGTGCACGACAAAAAAGGGTAGACATTTTTATCTTCTGTTGTTTTTACCACTACTCTTCTTTATCGATACAAAATGAGGAAGCTATCAGATTTAGAAGGGAAAGTCCAATTGAAGAGTGTATCAGGAGAGGGCCATATTCTTAGCTGGACCATAGGCAAGGATGAGATCTTGTGTTTTCATGGATATGTGTGGGTGCCAGTATAAATAACCCAAGAGCAGCTATAATACTTTCATTCCTCAATTTGGGCAGTTCATCATCGTGTAAAGAAGATGTATCAAGTTCTACACCATCTGTATTGGTGGCCTCATATGAAGAGAGATGTTGTTTTTTATAAGGTGTTCCACCTATCAGTAGGAGAAATCAGAGAATCAATGGCTAGCAGGGATTTTTCACCACTTACCCACTCCCGAGTGGAAGTGTAATGATGTTGTTATGGACTTTGCAACAAGTTTTATAAGGTCACCTCAAAGTAATGGTGTAGTAATGGTTTTCATTGAGAGACTCATGAAGGTTTTTCACTTATTTCTAATCAAGGAGACTATCAGTGTTGACGATTTGGGAAGGATGTACATCTGAAATATTGAACCTTTTCATATTGTTCCACACACCATTATTTCTAATAGAGATGGATATTTCACATCTCGGGTTGAGTAGGGACATCAGTGTGCTTTGGGTACAGAGGTACTTTGTAGTAAAACATACCAACCCCTGATAGATGGCATGTTTGAGCATAAAATTCAGGTGCATGAGGATATGCTTCAAGCGGGCATCCTAGATTTTGGATGTTCATGGGAGAATCACAAACCTCTTGTGAAGTTATCATACAATGATATATTTAAAGAAACTATTTATATCGAAACTTTTGTGGCTTTGTATGGTAGGCCATGCTTATCACTCTTATGCTATCTGGCAGTATGAGAGGCAACTATGTTGTTACTGCGTCTTGTCCAAGAGACCACCGAGCAGATACTGTTGATTCAAAAGAGGATCCATACTACTCAAACACAACAGAAGTCTTATGATTATTAATAGAGATGAACTCTGGAGTTCGAGTTTGGAGTTCTGGTTTTCTTGAATGTCACCTAGAGGATAGAACATATGAGGTTCAAGAGATATGATAAGCATTTTTTGTGGTATGTTGGGCTGTTTCAGATTCTATAGAGAGTTGGGTCAGTTTCTTATTGGTTGCAGTTAACACAGAGGTGTCGGTCTATGCATGATGTCTTCCACGTTTCTCATCATCGATGTTACTTCTCATACTTGTCTCATGTTTTCCTACCAAAGGAGGTTGAGATTGAGGTTGACGCCTCGTTCAGGGATCATCCTATCTGGATTTTTTATCAATGGGATAAGGTTCTCTATGGATGGTATGTTTTTCTAGTACGCGTGTTATGACAGTACGTGTGTGTACAGGATGAGACATGGGAGAGGGAGGTCAATGTATAATCACATTGACCAGAGCTGTTTGAGGATTCGTCTTCTAAACCGCCTTGCTAGGGAAATTTAGGGACACATTTTTTTTAAAGGGAGACATTTTTAAAAACCCAGAACAATTTTTCAGGATTTTCTTACTTTTCTGGTTACTTTTTAGAAAAATAAGAGTTTTTTGAAATTTCTAGAGTACACTTCTTGTACATTAAGTGCTTGTCGTGTACCCAATTGTCGTGGGTGACTGTGTACAGGCCATGTAATGAAAATTACATGGAAATTTATGGTTACATAATGATCACCTAAAATGGAGGCTGGAAAAGGAAGGTACATAACATGTAATTTTAAATAACATGACATGTACATTTTTTCATTAAACAGACCGAGGTCGTGTCTATTTGGAAAAAAATTATACTTCTTTACCTGTCTCATCTGAGGGAATCTATATAGCCATAGATCATGTTCGAGACCTTGAATTACTATTTTTTCTCCAAATAGACCATTTTTAATTGCATTGGAATCTCATCGGTTAGTTCTCCATTCTTCTTGAACATCATCTCCTATTTTCTCCTCTTATTTATGATATCCTCGGTTTAATATCTTGAAGTGATTTTTGTAGATCTGTGACGTTCTAGGGAGATTCAAGAACATAGAATCACATATATCGATCTCACTACTTTGAGGTAGGTGGTTTTCGTATATCCTCATAAAGTGTATGAATTTTATGTTCAAAAGTTCCCAATACCCTAGAACCGGTATTTCATGTTCATTATTTTAGCCATATCATTCCTTATATTCCTTGTTTCTTTGGATAGAGAGATTTTTATAATTGATAGGGTTAAAATTTCCATTTTATGAAGGTTTTCCCCATGTTTCCTAGTTTTTACCGTTTGTTCCAGCTTACATGTAAGGCTTCTTGGATTTCCTATCCTGATACTGTTATGATGGAGTGATTATTATCTGACATGTTATGATATTCTGTAGATTTTTTAGCCATGTAGTTATCGAGGATTACATTGGATTCCATGTATCATTTGTGTATTATTGACATAATTAGGTCCTTGAGATCCTTGTGTTGTATACCATAGTGAAAATGGGCATTTAGGGCTTCTCTAGAGTGTCTGTTTACTATTATGTTGTGAAGACATAGTGGGGATGGAATTTGTGCTCCATCAGAGTGTATGCAATCATATTGATACATGCCATAGGGGGGATTTGACATTGAGTGCTTCCTTAATGTACCGATTAGTTACCACTACAAGACCACAGATGGAATTGATGGTGAGTTCTTCCCTAGAGTGCCTTTGCTAAAGCTGGATTAGAGGGGTTAGACCATGTGTACATTTTATAGAATTTCTTGTGTTTTTTTGGTTGAACTAGAGGTATTAGGCTGCGTGTAAATACCATAGGGTTGCCTGATTTAGAGTATCGGGTTACCTGATATTTTAAAATAAATGAAATTTAATTTTTTGTATTTTTACTATGTGTACTTCTTATTTTAGTGCTTCATTTGGTTTATTTCTAACCATATATATTCACTGACTATTATCCACAAATCATGGGGTGTTAGCCTACAATTATTCATCCCACACCCTATTAGGGTCAGGCTTTTGGGCCCATACAGATTTAATTGTTGCGGGTCTAGGAAAGGGAATGTGCCCTTTATTTTTAGGTACTTGATTGTTGTGGAGCTAGAGGAATTGGACCAAGCCAAGTATTTTTATGATGTAAAGCTATTTACATGATTTTATTTTGTACTTTGGTTTAATACTATATTCCAACCCTATGATTTTATTGACTTATTTCCTAGAAATATGTATCATGCATCATTTATATATGTGATTTCTAGTTGTTTATAACATCAATTGTTTTTTTTTTGCATGTTTTACTACTTCCACTATTGTTATCTGTTTTACTTCTGTTGTGTTACTGAGCCAATGAGGGCATAGTTTCCCTACATTAACATCGATGGCCCTCGCTACAAGTCAGCATCATGTGGTGTTCGGGGAAATGCACATGAGGCCAGGTGACCAACTGGTTAAGGGGAGCCTTTGGGCAGATTCCAGAACCAGGATGTTACATAAATCCAGTTATTTTTTATTTGGAAGAATTTGATGTCATCAAAGGCATGGATTGGATTTATATTCATAAATAACACATCAATTTTTGATGATGGGGTGTCATATGTGATATTTCAATACCTCTTTTGATTTTCAATCATGATAGCAATAAGGATTAATTTCTTATAGAGATTACATCCAGTTACGGTGTTTCAATTAATATTTAGATGGGCTATTAGTTTCTAATGGTTGGGCAGAAAATTGACATTGATTATATGACTATTTTTTAGGGAATTCATGTAGGTATTTAAGAATGTTATTAATATACATCCACCATGATAATATATTTTGTTACCAATATAACCCATAAATGGTTCAACATCAAATACAATGATTTCTTATACAATTTCCTTGATTGAGTTGCTAGAACAGAAGATGATACTTCTCAAAAAAATGATAATGGATTTATTTGGACAAGCGTACCACCATGGGGTGCACAAATAATTATTTTTTAAATAATTATTGATCAATGATACTATACATTGATTATTGGATGTTGAATAACATCACAATCAAGAACAATTACCATATTCCATGTATTGATGAATTATTTGATCAACTACATGAGGATCAATACATTTCCAATAGTGACCATCATTATGGATATCATAAATTGAGGTTCATGGAGGGGGATATACCCAAGATGAAATACAATACATGATATGACCACTATGATTTTCAATTGAATCCTTTTTTATTAATTACCCTAATATATTCATGAATTTAATTTATAGATTCTCTATGTTTTCATTGATTAGTTTGGGGAAGACATTATATGTGATATGCTTATCTAATAAGACATAATGGAAGAGAAAGAAAACCACCTGATAATTTTACTTAATATACAATGTAATGAAAACAATGTGAAAAAATTAACTATATGAATATTAGATACGAAATATTAAATTTTTTGGTAACATAATCTCATGAGATAGAATTTTAGTGAGTATTTCAAAGAAATGGGATATTGAATGCTGACATAGACCAACCATGTTGAATGAGATCCATGTATTTATTCATTTTGGTTAATATTATCGGTTATTTGTGGATGACTTTTTATGTCTATATAATCATCTAGATACATTAACCTGGATTTCTATACAATTGCAGACATTACCATGTTTTTTTCATGGCTTCCTAATGTGTATTTATGCATAAAAGGTGGGATTGGGATGTTTTTTATGAATATAAACATGTTTATTGATTATTCATTGCGTAATTTTATCATCCATGAGAAAAACGTCCTAAATCTATATTTGGGGTTAGAAATGATGATTTTTTAATTAATGATTAAATGAAATTATCATAATGGGTAAACATTTTGTATATAAACTGATTATAAAAGTTTTAATTATATATACATTCTCATATTATGTCAAACATGGAAAAGAGAAGTTGGTTACAGATGCTAACATATCATGACTTCAAAATGCATTACCACACAAGGAAAGTGAACAAGGTGTAATATTCATCGATCCAAAATGATCAGTGTAGTTATTCAATGTTGACGTTAAAAACATACAATATTTCTATATTTGAAAAAGAAAAACCTATAAATTATAAAGGAAGAGGGAACAAATTATCTGCCTGATATGATTTTTAAACATCCAATCTATGTGAATAATAATTAGGAACAGAGGGAAGATAGAGAGCTACAAAATAATGATAGAAATTTTAATATTTTTAATGTTAATCAAAATATAATGATAAGGTTTTGGAACCATGTATGTGTTCAGGTAATACTGGATTTGGACAATGTGATATCAGAAAAACATCACAGTTATTCATTACCTATTTATCTAGGATGTGGGAATATATATAGGTATTTAAAATAATAATTTTGGTGGGATTTAATGAAGAGATATATTACATAGTTTTTATATTGGTGCTTGTTATTCATGTTATTTAAGGATTCAACATGAAATATAAAATGATGTTTCTTCTATTACCCATGACATAATGGAAATGGGAGAACATCGCTGTGGATTTTGTCAGTAGACTACCCAAAACCTCTAAAGGGATCAATTCTATATGGGTGGAAGTCAATCATCATACAAAATTATCACACTTTATTTCTATTATAGAAGTCTTTTCTATAGATAATAATGATATAAAATAAATTAAAAAACATTTAAGGCTTTGTAGAGTACCAAATTACATTATATCAATTTAGGATTTGAGTTTTTCTTCATTGTTCTACATTATCCTTAATTATTTTCATGATACATAATTGGGTTTCAGCACTATTTTGAATCCTTAAATAGATGGTTTTCCTAAAAGTACAATTAAAATTCTAGAGGATATGTTGAGATATTTTTCTATAGATTTAAAAGGTGGTTGGGATAGACACATCCCTCTTGAAGAGTTTTTATAATATAATAACAATCAATCAAGCATTTAGATGGAACCTGAAGAAGAACTCCATTGGTATAATTGTAGAGCACCAATGTTCTGGGAAGATATTGTAGAAATAAGGATATTGGGACTCAAGATCACTGGTGAAATGGTCAATACAGTTAGAACTATTTTGAAATATATCAAGGTAGATCAAAATTTCATGAAATTTTATGTGATAACTCAATGAAAGGTCAAGACATTGATGTTTGTGAAATGGTGTTTATGAAAACCTCAACCAATAAGAATGTTATTAGATTCAAGATAAAATTAAAACTATTACCAATGTATATTACCACTTTTGATATTCTTGATAGTATCCAGAAATTATCAAATATATTGAAAATTAATCCACATATCTCTCATGTATATGATGTTTACCATGTAAATTTATTGAGTAATTACATACCTAACCCTTCACATGTACTGTATTTTGAGATCAAACGGCTGGACCATGATCTTTTTTACAAGGATCAACTAATTGATATTAGGGATCTTACAAAGAACATTCTATGAAATAAGACCACTCATGAGTTTAATGTTTTATGGATGAATCACTAGTTAAAGGAAGATACAAGGGATATTGAGGATATTATGAAGTAGAATTATCATTAATTTTTTTATAGGATTGATGAAATTTGGGTGGAAAATTTAATTTAAGGGTTTTATAAAGCAACACCATGATTTTTTCATGATATTTTTTAATATATTGAATTTCATTGAGGTATTAAATTTCACTAAGTCAAGAATTCCTATAACATGGCACTAAAATGGCATACATTATACACAACACTGACATTGATTACATTACATGTGACACTATGTTTCCACAAAACATTATTTTTTGATATAGTTATTCAGATAAGATAATTACAAATAATTTGTTAAACATAGTGATATAGATAGTAATAATTACATTTAGAATATAATTTATAACTGTTTTATATAAATAAAATGTGTTTTTAGAGAATAATATTATTTTTATTAATGTATTTATATATTTTAATACAGAATTCTCTCAAATGATCTCATCATTATGTCCTTTTGTGGAAAACATTAAAATTAATTTTAGATAAATTTAGAATTTTAATTTATACTATTAAAATTATTTAAAAATCTAGGAAGTAAACATTATATTAGTTTTATTTTTTGTGATATTTCTATGAAACATCATTTTTGGATGAATGGAGAAATATTTTGAATTTTAGTTCAAAATTAATTTTTCTTCAAATTTATTTATATAGTTAAAATATATTTTAATTTGATTAAAAGATTAATATGATAGTATTTTTTTCAATTAATGCAATTATTGTCATTGGAACCAATTTTAGATAAAAATTGGATAAAATAAATTCAAAAATGATTGATCAATTTTACTTTAAAACTAGCATTGTCCTCACCTCAGTGGGATTAATTTTAATTTATTTTTGACAAAATATTTTATAAGAAATTTGATAATTGGATCAGATATTTGGTATTATAATTACTTATATTTATAATAATGTTATAATGGAATTTTAACATAAAATTTTGTGAAAGTAATTGAAATTAATTACAACGATTATGTTACAATTAAATTTAATAAAGGATTAATCCATACACATATGGTCCCAAAGGACCTATCCCGTTATCCAAAATAATTTTATATTTATTCATTGTATATTAAAATTCCATTGTAGATTTTTTTCTTTGGATGGATTTTTTTTTCCAAAAACATTGTTAAAAGAAACATGTTTTCAAAAATAACATGTGAGTGCTTTTACTCTTCTAAAAAAGGTCACCAACTATCCCAAATCCTCAAACCATAAAAAATACATAATATAGAGAATGGTCAGCCCAATACACAACCCAATAACCCAAAATTCATCTTTGAAGAATCCAAATTGTTAGTATTAAATCCAATAATGCCCTTGGTGGAAAACCAAAATTAGTTACCCAATGAAGAGGTAGCATCCTTCCTCATACACCATTATCTTATTTTCATTGTCCACCTCATATAATATCATTATTACAAGAATAAAATACAACAGAATTTTCATAAATAAATCAATACATTATTATGATAATGAGTAATCCTAAATATACACACACATCCATCTAATGGTTAATGAACATACTGTTTATGAGTTTGGTGAACTACTTCCCCACAAAACGATGATTGTTCATTTTTTCCATTACCAATTTCTGGGGTTGGTAATTATGATAGAAACACTCTTTATATATTATATATATTATTCAAGCTATCTATTTATTATTATTTTTTATTATTTTAAAACTCATATTTTTATACATTCTATTTTGTTTTATTAAGTTAATTTGTATTCCAAAAGTGTGTACTTCCACCACATGAAAGGGATGTGATTTGCTCATATTCTACATGAAATGTATTAAAGATGTATTTATGGAACATATATGATATATATGATTAATAATTCTACTAGAATTATGATATTTATAAGAATATACACATATATATCATTTAAATTATTTCATTCAGGTGGAAAATAAAACAGAAACAACGTTCATACGTATGTACGACCTACCGTCTCCATGAATAGTGTATTCTATTACATATTTCTATAAAATATTGATTATTATAATTAACATATAGTGAATATAAATTATATTTTTATCATGTTTTAAATTCTCGAAATCATTATATAATTATAATTAATAATGATTTCACAAATTAAGACATGTGAAAATTATAAAGTAGACATTACTAAAAGTGAATCTCTAATTGAGAATTGTAAACAATTAGGTAATATAGATTCATTATAAAGCCATATATTGTATAATATATAATAATATGCTTCAATTCTATATATATTTATTTAATAAACAATTAATTATGTTAAATAAATGATTTATGACTATAATTATAGTCAAGACACCGTGTAAAATAATTTCACATCAAATTTTAAAAAATGTGTGATACATACCATGTTCACCACTCATTTTTATTATGTTTTGTATATACTTACTGTGAATGAATTATATGTTTATTATTTTAAACTATATAGTATTTTATATTCATATTAAATTATATTTATTTCATGGGGTTTATATTACAATATTTATAAAAATTTTAAGATAGTTTTCTCTCAACATTATTTATTTAAGACTTTTGTATTGATATGAACATATATTATTCTTTGAAGTGTATATACATCAGTTTAAAATGTTATAACATTAATATCATTGTATTAATTTTCATTCAATTATTATTTAATTTAAATTTCTTACATGTAATTTATGATCCCATGTTACCATGTGGTAAGTGTTTATTGAATCAATATTATAGCGTATACAGACTATTTATGGATATGATTACATTGATGAAATATTATGATCCTTATATCAATAAAAATTTGATTTGCCTTGTCATATATATATATATATATATTAAAATTACCTCCATTTTTTAGTATAATTTTTCTATACATTGGTACATAAAATCATTAATAAAATGACTTTTACAAAAATCTTCTTGTATTTTTGACTTTGGTCAGAAATTTGTTTTATTATAAAAACCATGTTCTCAAAAAATTTATACATAAATTTACATATACCACTATGTCATAGCCTTCTTCATTATAGAAATTTATTTTAATAAAATATTATTTTTCAAAAATCATCAATTATTTTATTAAAATTATTAATAAAATATTTTTTTCAAAAATAATCTTGTATTTTTGATTTGGTCAGAAATTTGTTTTATTATAGAAATTTTTTTTATTATAGAAACCATGTTTTCAATGAAGTTACATATACCACTATATCACACTGTTCTTCATTTCTGGCCACCAGAACTGATGTCAGAGGTCCTGATACATCTTTGCTACGCTTGGATGCACCGCAAAAGGGGATGTATGAAACTCCCTCAAAAACTCCTCCCACAATGTCTCTGGTACTACCGTGTGCCCTCTGAAAAGAAAAATGTACTCCCCACCTTTTAAATATCCAATAGTAGCATCACCTGTGGATATCTGAGCACGCGGAGTCTCACAGCTAACATCCTCGTGTTGTGCTCCCCTGACTCGCTTTAAGAGTGGGGGGGGGGGGTAACAACCATCTACTGAAGGTAATATCCCTCATCTCCATCCACGAAGAATAACTGTAAGGAGGCCAACTGCCTTGTTGCCTCATCTAGCAACTGTGAAATAGATTTCTTGCTGATAGCATCCTCCACTATATTCCCTTTCCCAGGATTATAAACGATCTCAATGTCGTAATCCTGGAAGAACTCAAGCCATCGCCCCTGTCTCAAATTCATATCCTTCTGAGAAAAGATATATATAAGTCTCTTGTGGTCAGAGTAGACGGTAAACCACTCGCCCATCCGGTGGTGCCTCCACATCATCAATATGAGGACTACTGCTGCCAACTCTAGATCATGGGCCGTGTAGTTCTGCTCGTGCGGCCTCAACTGATGTGAGCCATAGGCAATTACTGCTTGCCTCTACATCCGGACACAACCAAGCCGAGTTCTTGATGTGTCACAGAACACTACGTACTCGAAACCCTCCTCTAGTAACATCAATAACGTGGTGCATGTCAAACTCTGTCTCAACTATAGGGAAGCATACTGGAATCCCTCGGTCTACACGAATGGATTTCCATTTCGGGTCAAAGTTATCATGGGTGCTGCAATCCTGGAGAAATCAAGGATGAATATCCGATAGTAGCCTGCCAACCCAAGGAATCCCCGCACCTCCATCACGCTACGGGGTGGATCCCATGCTAGCACTGCCTCTACCTTGGCTGGGTCCACTGCTACACTATCTGATGAGATAACATGTCCTAGAAAGTGGACCTCTTGTAACCAAAACTGATACTTCGAGTGTTTCCCATACAACTGGTGCTCTCGAAGTGTTTCCATAACTATTCTTAGGTGTCTCATGTGCTCCTCCTCAGATACAGAGTACATAATGATATCATCGATGAATACCACTATAAACAAGTCTATATTGGGCTGAAATATCTAGTTCATGTGGCCCATGAACACCACTGGGGCGTTCGTCACGCCGAAGGGCATCAACAAGTACTCATAGTTACCGTAGTGACATCTGAAAGTCGTCTTCGGTATATCCTCCTTCTGTACTCGCTACTGGTGATATCCTGATCCTAGGTCAACCTTCGAGAACCATCGTGCCCCTCTCAATTGGTGTAAGAGGTCATGAATCCTCTGTAGGGGATATCGGTTCTTTACAGTCTCCTGATTCAAGCCCTAGTAATCCACACATAGCCTCATGCTCCCGTATGCCTTCTTGGCAAACAGCACTGGGGCAGCCCAGGGTGAAGCATTGGGTCTCACAAAGCAAATCTTCTGCAAGTCGTCCAGCTGCACCCTTAGATCATGAAGCTCTGCAGGAGCCATCTGATATGCTGATGCTGATATCGGTGTCGTCCTGGGTTGCAACTCAATGTAGACATTTTTCTCCGGATGGGGAGGTATCCCGGGGACATCCTCAAGGAAGTCATCCTCATACTTAGCCACCACTACTAGAAAATGGAACCTCGTAACATCTGCTGAACCAAGTGAGAGGCTAGCCAAATGATGTGAAATTGGTTGTGCACTTCTATGCACAAGTCATCCTACACTGCCTGGGTCTCTTTTTCACCGACAAAAGAGAACCTTGTTCCATCACTGAGAACACACCACACCCTTCGCCTAAAATAGTCGATCAAGGCATGAACTGTGGATATCCAATCCATACCCAAAATGAATTAGTAAGGCCAAGACGCTTTCACCAAGAGGTTCCAACCAAAACTCGTGCATCCAAGGGTCAAGTCACACTATCTACAGTGGTGTGTGATCTGTGAGTCTTCTCCAGTTGGTGTCTACAAGCGTATGGGTCGAGTCAACAGCTCAACCAGAATCTCAAGGTCTTGAACAAGACAAGTAGCCAGAATGGAATGACTAACACATGTGTCTATCAATATGGCATCCAAAGTAGAAAAGACACAGATACTACCTCTAATCATTCAAAGAGTACTGGGTTCATAATCCTATGTCGACTACAGGTGTCCCTGCCTCTATCCAACAGCTCCCTGGGCCTAGGGTGGACCTCCTGGGAGTGGTGGTGGAAAAGGGTCAACACGCTGACCACCTCCAGCTACTGTCCTAGATCCTCTACCACGTCTGCCGCCCCACGTATCTGTCTACTCCACTAGTTTCCTCTGCCTCGGTGGTCTATCCACTACTCCCTTGTCAGGAGTTCGGCGGGTTGTAAAATCCCATGTGATATTTCCCCTACCATCACATGAGTAGAATTGCCTCTCTCGAGGATGGCTGGATTCACCCTGTGAACCATGTATGGTAGATCCCCTATCTTGGGATTTCATCTGAAAATGTATCCCATGCCTGGGTATCTAACATTTGATCCCTACTACCGAGGTCTCTACTACAGCTCGCCCACTACTGACATCTTCCGGTTGTCTCTGCTCTTCCAAGAAGCTCTCGACCACCAAAGCCCGCTCGAGCACCCCAACATAAGTAGGAATGCTCATTTGGACGATGATAGCTCGGATATCTCTCCGCAAGCTCCACTTGAATGTATGTCTTTTGAAGTACTGATCTCTGACCATATCCACAGAGTACCGAAAAGGTTGGTAAAACTCGACAAATAGTCATCCACCATCATAGTTCCCTGCTGAAGCTGAAGAAGCACTTGTATGCGTAATGCTCTCAATGTAACAGGTGAAAACTCCTCTAGAAAGAGACGCTCAAACTTCTAAAAAGAGAGTGTCACCTTGTCATGAGTCTGGATAACCATACTCCCCTGTCGTCTTTCCAAGCCCTGTAGAAGGCTCGCTACCAGGATCAACATCTGGTCTGCTGGTGTCCGGACCAAAATAAAGACTCTAGCCACCGCCTCAAGCCAGTCCTCTACTGCCTGAGGGTAAGGATCACCACGAAACCTGTGGGGTCTCTGTCTCTGAAACTCATGGAGTGCGCTCAGCCTGCGCTCCTCCTCCATTGGTACAGCAGGCACTAAACACTGCTCCACATGTGGCAGGATAACTGGAACACCACCTATTGGTAAAAATAGCGGATCAAGTCCCTATATCGAAGCTTCATCACAGAGGGGGTCATCACCGTGATCGAGCTACTAGATCCTAGTGGGTGCGCGTCACAGAGGCATCCTGTAAGGAAATAAGATATATGTTAGTTAGTGAGTATATATTGAGAGATGACTCAAAAAGGACATGGAAACCACAACCCATTCCTATATGATGCATGTACCATTATTTTCCCTGCAACCAGTGTTCTCATGTTCTGAGTCGAAAGGCAAGTTATCAAAATCCTGGTGTATGGATACATCGGCCGCCAACACCAACACTGGGATCCCTCGCCTGAAATCCCAACTCAAAATGCATAACACTTTTTCCCCAAACCAACTCACAGAATCATGATCCTAAGGTAGAACTGGCCACCTTTGATAGCACTCTGTCACGACCCGTCCCAGTGGGGCCCGAGCCGCAACACCCCAAGCCCACCTCCTATAGTCCAGGGGATGGTGAATAGTACTGAGTAAGCATGATACTAACTTGGGAGGCATTTCCTATACACCTGTACACACACACACACATCTCGAAGACCAAAAAGTTGAAAAGTAAAAACTACTAAAAATGGAATGGATGGGTGCATACACTAAAACCCAACCAACAGAGTATGACAGGAAAGTAAAGTAGAACAAGTGTGAAACCCTGGGAGAAAAGTACATGCCCACCAAAAGGAAAGTCTGTAACAAAGTCCAACCTCTATGAAATGTGTTGGGACTGTTTTCTGTAGCCATAGGAACACACCTAGGCCTTTCTGATCTCACTGTGTACTGTCCGGTCCTGGTCCACCTAGAATCCCGTCAATGGCTCTTTTGTCTATACAAGACACGACAGGTGTGGGCAAAGCCCGTGTAGGGGTGAGTATAACAATACCCAGTAGGAAACCCCGAAACCAAAAAAAAATTACAACAAGGAAAATTACCACAAAGTAGAGATATAGTCAGCTCCACATAGTATTTTTCTAAATAACATACCACCTGAATATCCAGATATACTCATGCACAATCGACGATCGCGAATACCACCACTAGGATCCACCACGAAGATTCCACTAAGCATGAAATCGGGAGAACACACTACTTGGAATGAATAGAGAGGTACGAAGTACTCATTCTAGGAGAACAGACTCCACAAGTACCTTGAGAACATGATGCCCAGATGAGGATCACAACCAAGTCATTGGGTGATTCCGAAAACTCAGTCTGAGCAAATCTGCTAAGCAGAGGTTCGGCGCATGGGTATAGTTGGTCATGTCGATACCAAGAACTATACCTAGGGTTCCAGGAATGAATATAGGATCCAGCTCTAAGTATCATAGATGGGATTCCAACAACTATATTCAGGGAGTTTTGATGAAGGGATCATAATATTGTATAAAGGAAGAGATACAAGAACCTTCAGGGAAACAACCAGGTGTACGAACCCTAATAGAACCAGTTCAAATCATAGAAGACAAGTGGATCAAGTCAAAAAGAAAAGGTTACATGCCGTGTAGTATTGTTACACGCCGTGTTCCTTGACACCGGGTACTGACCATGTAAATGGCCTATGTTATTCGTTCAAGCCGTGTAAAACAAAACTACACGGCATGTAGAAAAGGTACACGTCGTGTTCCTTGACCCTGGGTACTGCCTGTGTAACAGGTCCGTGTCATTCGTCTTTTCAGATGGAAAGAAACTACATGACATGTAGAAGAATCACACGCCGTGTCCAAACACCTGGGATTGCTCCGTGTGCGCTGGCCATGTGCCTGTACACATCGTATGTCCGGGTCCGTGTGGCCTTCACATGTACCAGTACACGGGGTACCCCGTGTATCTGGATGAGTCTGGCTGGGGAGGGGTATACACGGCGTGTCCATGTCCGTGTACCCTACCCATGTCTGTGTACTCTTGGAGTACACGTTATGTAATCCCATCGACGAACACACGCCATGTAGCCCATACTACACGCCGTGTAGTCGAGAAAATTACAAAAGCGTTGTCTTCCACCGCATGCCTCAGCTTTTGCTCGAAATCTTGATCCAACTGTCTGTTTATCACGAAACTCTGGATTTGGGGTCGTCCCTCCCATATGAAACCAATTCCATCGGTTTTGGGCTTCCGATCGGTCTTGAAAATGCTTCCCGATCTATCCACATGAAATGCTCAAAGAACGGCAACATCTGAACTGCATCGATTCATCTGCCGCTGTTGCTGTCGCACCTACGCTAGCTCGTCTTGACGTTGGAACATTGATTTCGGATTTTTGCGTCATCAAACGAATGAGGAATGATCGATTTCCTCCATGAACACGTAGAACGCAATGAAGAACATGAGGGGGGAAAACAAGAATCAATAAGAGGGGTGATCCTCGATCGTTGTTTGTGATGATCTGGGTTTTCCACAATTAGACTGAAAACCAAAACAATCTCAAGAAACAAAGCCTCAAAACCTGCATGAACCCATCCCGCAAGAAAGATCGACCCATGGGCTAATTTTTTCGTTGATTAGTCTATTTTCGTTGTGGAAATCAACATTGGGGAAGGAAAAAAAATCAAGACAAACATCCTACTTGGCTTTCACGGCATTCGTCAGCGATGATCTGGTCGCTGCGTCATCGTCACCATGTTGGAAGGTTTTCTCCAAATCCTCTATAGCAGCCAAGGTTTTGAGGGTTATGGAAATTGTAACCCTGATCCCTTGTGAAATCTCCATTTAAAAAGATATGGGATTTCACTGTAACAGATATTTAAATAAAATATTTTAATTAATATTTTATTGCAGTTGCGTCCAAAATCCAGATTTTACTACCGACCTGCGCCGGCCGATGTTAGGCCTCAACTAATGTAAAAACACTGTTCTGAATGTAATGGTGCCCTTAAATTTTTGATCTGATTACCCGTTTAGGAGTTATTCCACTTTTTCAGGAAAACCGTACACACGATTTATTTAATTATTAAATTAAATTAAATCATTTTTTCTAGGCTCACCAGGACTGGGAACTGCATGCACTCTCAGAGGCTGGTCTTGAAAAAATTCCCATATAATATAATAAATAATACAATGAGAAAATCAGATACATTAAATGATAATTGATGATAATTTAATTGGA
>OY728150.1:2084544361-2084603340 GCA_963277665.1 Viscum album
GAAAAATCCCTTAATTATTTATAACATAAACTCAAAAAAAGTAATGAAACTCCTTCTTAAAAAAACATATTATTCATGAATAAAATGACTTTACTAAAAATTGATTGATTATTCACTAATAATTAATAATAACATTTTTATTGAGTGGAATATATATATATATATATATATATCATAATAAAATTAATTCCATTCATTAATTTTAATTTAATGTTTTCATTTTAAATGTAACATTAGAATAATAATTTTTCCCGACTCATTTAAGCTTAGTGTTGCAGGTTGAATATGTTATTGATCATATTATTCTTTTGAAATCCCACGTGTTTATAGTATCACCAGGTTTTATAGGAGATTTATCGCATATATATTAAATGTAAAGATGTTTAATTAGGATTCATGAATTTCCCTACTATCAATTTTCACAGGAAAATTAAACTCCATTTATTATTTTTGGGTCTGAATTGTTATATTAAATATGCATGATAAGAAAGAATACATTGAGAAATAATGAAATAATATACCCTCTATTATTGAATCAATAAATAGTATAACTATCACCCCACCATCATCTTGATCCAACTTAACGGTAGTGGTAAAATCATTTTAACCTTTTTTCACTCATCCATTGAGGTTGTATTCATTGGTTACCTTCTATAACCCTTTTATTAGGGCAGTGGTTCACATTGGGTTTATGATTGTTAAAATTGAATAATTAGACCACCAGTTATGGAACGAGCATAATTTTTTTTTTCATCCATCAAATTAGTTGTAATAATCATCATGAATTTACATTATTTATCTTTATTTCCTTCCTTTCATCACTTGAATCACTTTCCTATCCCCTTATGTATGTTTCTAGAAATCTTATTCCCATAGTTAAATCAAGTGGTAAATTTAATTTTCATTCTATAATGATAATTTCTAGAGGATAATCTAGAGCTAAACACCATTTTCTTATTCTTAACACAAGTATCAATTTCAATATTTATGGTGAATCTAACAAAAAATTAATTAAATTCACATACTCAAACCGAAAATGATTCCCAATGATTCTAATTTCAATTGATAAGGATGTGATCAATTTTACTTTTTGGGTTGATGCTAAATTTAGTAGCATACCGATCAAACATTTTAAATTTATCAATATATAACCCCACATATTTTCCCTTTGTTTTCATGAGTTCACTGAATTAATATTACATTTTTTATGACAATGTCTTGATCATATTTGTTGAATAATATCTACTAAATACTCTTCATTACATAAATTCAATTTATTCTATGGGATTTTTATTCTTGACTTGTGTTAACCACTAATCTAATTCTCCCTCTTGAAGCAAGGAGTAAAATTTAAATTTATCCCCCTTAAAAGATTTTATGATTATGAATATTATCTCCACATTGTTAATACAATTCTTTGAAGATAGTAAATAAGGAGATACATTAAAAAAGGAGGCCTTTTTATATAATGGACTTCTCCATAACCTATTTTCCTTAAGGAGTCGATGGGAGTTCCACACGATTAATGTTATTTACCATAATATAAATAAGTACTTTTATCACAACCATGAGGTTATCAAATACAAGTACAATTATATTAGTCATTTCATTAAGGAATTATTCATATTAGGAAACACATATTATGGTGACATGATTTCTCATATTTCCATTTAGTTTAAAAAATAAATGGATAATAAGGGTGAAAATAATAAAATTAACAATCAAGATAAATTAAATAGTAAAAATTAATTTAATTATTAATAATTACATTATATAATCTTACATATGAAGTTATATGTTTTAATATATGTTATCCATGGTAAAATTCATATTAGGTTCTCATCATCAATTTCTTTAATAATATATTAAAACCCTATATAATGGTTGGTTATAAATATGTTAATTATCCAATGAATATCCCCCAAGAGTGTAATACCATGTGAGTGGTAAGGAAACATTGACCATACACTATAATGATATATTAAATATACTCAAAAAACAATTTTCATGGTTATTACCCTTAGATACATGTGGGCACACATAATTGTCCAATGCATACTTTTTTTTAAGATTTGAGGATTGTAAGACTGTGAATAAATGTAGAATTAATTTTCATAATGAAATTAGGAATGGAATATATGAATAAATGTTCTTTTATAGGATGAAATTAAATTTTGAACATAATATTCTACTTATAATTTTATTCTACTTAGTGGGGTTTACTTTCCCTTTTCCAAAAAACAATGGTAACCCATAGCCAGGCAAACCAAGGCTCAACCACCAGGGACATACAGGACCAAGGTCAAGCACACATAGTGGCAGCTAGCCCAGTCCAGCCAATGGGGCATAGTTATTGTAAGAACATGTGAGTGCCAATGTATAGGTCCAAGATTTTGTGAGCCCGCATGTCCATAGTGCACGAGCTAGAATCTTGGTGGGAAAAAGACCAAGGGTGGAAGGGATTCATGTGGTATGGGTGTCTACCCCGTTACTATCTAGATGGAGTGGAAGCCACAAATTGGAGTATAAACATAAGGGGAGTCATAATGATAATTCTATGTAGGATGTGATATTTTCATGGTCCTAAAAACAAGTTTTTCTGGTCATGCCTCCTAAAGAACAGAACCTTAAGATTACACCTTCAACTGATCACAGCTGTCCACTTTAGTCTCGCACATTGTTTGATAAAAAATATAATCATCCGCTGCACATATTTAAACATAGCCAATCCCACATAGTGTGAGACCTCAATCTTCAACCACACACCCTAATTTTACCCAGCGGCATCACTAGTTCAACCTTTAATGATGAAGACGCTGCTTCCATGATCACTCAATCATCAACATAACAAAAAAAATTCAATACTTATCAGATATTTGAGAGAGTTTGAGATTACTTGAACATATCATTGCGATATCCAAATAAAAAATATAGTCGACTAACTCAAGATATTCATGACAGAACGTGAAGTTATCGCATGATCACCCTTTGATCATGCAACTAAAGCGAAGATGATAAATGAAGACATCACAAGGAGTTCAACAACATTGAACCCTTCAACCTTTAGAATACTATCATCCTAATTAATTTATATTTATCTAATAATGAGTCATTTCAAAAAAATATTTTCTGAAATCCCCCTATGACCTCATCTGGGGCACACAACATCCCGTATGTGCAATGTGACATCACTCTTGGGCCAGCCTAACATATAAAAACCCCACTCTCATTAATAAAAATATTGGAAAGAGGGAAGGAAGAGAGATTTAGAAAATAAGGAAGGTGGAATAGAGCACACCTAATACCATCCCCAGAGAACTCCCTAAGGTGATTATAATATCCAACTATATGGATTTTTGAATATCAACTGGTTGCATAATGAACCGATCATCATACGATGCATGGTTTGTGCAAGTTTTTTCACAAGATCACATGATAACCCATTGGGATCGTGATCTATTATTGCATGTCTTTCATCAATGAGAAAAAACTCAGTGTGCAACCCTCGTATCTATTCTCAAGATCTTGTGAAGGATCTTCCATTGGATTCTGTGATCACATGATTAATAAAATATCCTATGACAAGACATTCCATCCTTTGATCATGTGATTTTATATTCTAATTTTTATCATGATACTGGAAGTCAATACTTGAAATGCCCATATTATCCTACAAAGACCCCTGTGGATCATTAGTAATATGACAATGACCATTGTGAGACCCTTTCTTGAAGATTTGGGAACCTCATAAACAATGTATTTGAAAGAGCATAAGACACTCACTCAAACATGTGATCATGTATAATTTCACCCTTATCCAATGGAAGTAATTATAGATAACACCCAACATAAGATCTATGTCAATGAAATATAATCATGCAATCTGGAATGGTATATTCTGTGCACCCCTATCTTTTAGTGCATGGAGACTTCGTGATTCACAATTCTTGCATGTGGCCTTGGGAGATTACGCCTCAGAACACAACATTATCATTAACATCCCATCCATGTGAGGTAGACAGTGAGGACGTTCATACACCATCCTCATATAGTGTGCACAATCATCAATGTATACAACCTCAAAAAATAGATCAATGCATGATCAAATAACCCCTTCGAAGATCCCTTTGGGGTCATATAAATTGCATGCATAATGGAGCTTCATGTGAATCCTCTTGTAGACATTATCCAACCAATATATGGCCTTGAATCACTGAAAAACTCATTGTAAGACCCTTCCAATATCCATGCACCCCACTTCCATGGGAAATAACTGTCAATATAAACATAGGGAATGATAACATTAGACATTCTGTTTCATAACTTTAACAAACACATGATCCCAAACACATATATGATACGCCACAATGTGTATAGTTTAAAGACATGTAATCTAAAGACCCTTTGGTGGTCTCGTGATGACCTTGATTGTCCTTTGACTTGTCATCTTGGTCACCAGAAAAGTCGTGTACAACTCAAGTTGATTAGGAAAAAATCATTTGTCATGTCTTCATTTCTATATGACCATCCTATGACAATCCATTTTTATCATGTGACGGATCCTGGAGTTATCCACCTTGTTAAAATAAAGATATCATTGACGATGCATTTTGATCATGATTAGGACTCCATGACCTGTTAGGATAATCATTTTATTTACCATTTAGATAGTGGCATTATCATGTGGTATTTGAAGAGAATCTAAATTTATCAGTCGAAATCCCAATAACATTTCAACATTTTCACAAGATAGACTATGGATAATTTATGATTACTTCATGATAGCCCATTATCATGATGAAATTTGTAAAAGATAGTCTGAAAATGAGTTAAGTTGATCAGGTGACAATATATAGTAATCTAAACATTGATCATGAATGATACCCCATACATGTCTACTATTATTATGGAAATCCATTTCAAATGTCTATTTCACGCAAGAGAAGATATCTAGTAAAACTCAACTGATCATACGCAAGACTATTGAAATGTATTATTTTTTTTATGTGGAGAATCTTGGAAAAGTATGAATTGTCTATAAAAATACATACAGGGAATGATAGTTGATCAGATAGACACCATGGGATGTGACTTCCATGTCATATTCGTGCCCCAATATATCAGGAATAAAATCATGATTAGTCTAGTAGACCACTGAGACATGCTAAGAAGACCCCCCAAGATGTTCTAAAAATACCTAGAATAACCATTTAGACTTATTCCATGTGGCACATGGGCATTAAATTTTATAAAAATACCCCTTTTATAAGGTAGGTTTCCTAGATGAGATAATGTTACACACTCATGTGACCCTACTAATTCAATTCCCTCATACAGATGTCTCATGGTCCTCACAATCTCTCTTTAATCTCTAAAAGGATAAAGAATGAGTATGTTAATGGGATTAATTGGTGCATAATCCCCAATAATGGATACCATCAACATGTAATACCCAAACACATAAATAATATAATTTGTTTTCACTTGAGGGAATCTTCAGTGCGTAAACCCTATTCAAAAGGAATCTATTTTGGTATACATCTCTATCATTCCTAAAATAATGGGGAGAATAATTACAACTCTAAATGTGATCATCCAACATAGAATATTAGAACGTTACAAGATAATTTATCTATGATAAATTTAATCCCCTCCGTACCTAAGATATATAGGATGCCTCTCTAAGGCATGATCTCCAACGAGTATCCACCTCGATGTAAGGCTCTCCATTCCCAAAGTATTCCCGACATAGGGGACCAAATAATCTTATAATTCTTTCACTCTTCTTTTTCCATCAATAAATATGAAGAGGTTCTATGAATGGTAATTATTCTATGTACCGGTCTTGATCATTCCCTTGAGCACCTCAAATCCATCAGTGGGTAAAACCTGGAAATGAACTAAGTAAACGTTGATTTCCTCCCTATCTGGGATATATATGAATCCTTCCTAAGTCCTGAGATCCATACCATATCCACTATGGTATGGAAAATCATGCCCCATAAAAGGAAACATTAATTTGTATGTCTTATTTTAATATTTTCACTTTCCATGTGTCTGATCTATCACAATAAGTTGTCTCTCACACTGGGAATGGACCACGTGGGCTTAGATAAAACTTATAATTTTACCAATAGCATGATAGGAATTCCACCAATGGGGAATCACCATTAGGATATAATTTTGATTAAATATCATCTCTGTTAAAAGGTCCAAATTCTAAAAAAACAAATCTTGGGTAGTATTATATGCATAATTCCCTCTCAGGGTCTTTATTTTCTTATTCATCACTAGAAAAATACCCACCAAAATAACTGAAAATACATTTTTTACTCAGTTAAAAAGAATTTTTAGGGTGAATAATTGTGTTATGAGAATTATATTCATGTTCTTACTGTATGACGTTAAACTACATGGATGAGTCAAAACACATGACCATAATCTATTTCAAACAAACTATGTGGGGATTGATTCCTATTTGCACAAGATTCATAGGATTCCATATTGATGACAAATCCAATATCCATGACACAGACCACCATCATATATAGAAATAAACTTCAGAGTGCTCAAATTTGTCCATAAACAAAATAATTATATGCAAATAATAGAGCAATAGAGAACCAGTGATATGGATTAAATTATTCCTACCCACACATGCTCATAATCAAGTCATTGGTACTTGGGTAACATGTTTCGTGTCAGTGTTTTGGTAGGATTTCATAAACATATCTTTAATCTATTATAGATTCCAAGAGTTTGAAATAATTCCCCCTTAAAATGTTGTGATGAGATTGACCTACCATCATCTCGACCTATGTGTGTTTGTAAGCATCGTTGGGTGTGAAACCCCAAAGGAACACATTCCTTTGGTATGTAGGTATGAAGTCAGTTATAGATGTGGGTAACATTGAGATTTTCTAAGGAAGACAAATCCAATGGAATAGCCAATGAAAAATATTAAGCGGGGACTTAACCCCCCCATAATCAAAACCATCAAACTAAAACCCATCCCACATCTCAAATCATGATGAAACAATATGGTGAAATCGACATGAATACTTCAACCTCGTAATCCCTTTTCATGGGTCAAAAGGATTAAATTTAGTAGTTCCTCTCAAGAAGGTTTATGATATACTTATGGTACAAAAAAATGATGAACTATATATGTTTTTTAATAGCATTGAACTTTTTGTAGAATAAAGGGACTTACTCTTTATAATTTAATTGTGAATGTTATTGATCGAATATGAAATATTATATATGATTCTATAGTGATAGAATTTATTTTTTTCTTCATAGGAAAACCATATTCCTTACAATTGAAATGAAATATTCAAATGTGCCAACATATTTCGAGATAACTGGACAAAATTTAGTGGTTCAGAGGCCTTGACATATGTTGTCACCAACCCACCACTTCCATTATACATTTTTCAATGTATTAGGCTGAAAATACCACATAAAAATATCTATCATGACTCATGAGTTGGACCATGAAATCATTTTGATATTGAGTTCCCATATGATTCCTTTCCAATTACATGTCATTGGAATGGATTTGTCCCTAATTTCCACTTTCAACCACTTTGAGAGCCTGTCTCTAGACCATATTAACGAATAATATCCAGAAATTAGGGAGGTGAATAAGGAAAATAAAAATGAAAAATCAATCACTTAGGAGCTTCATATGTGTTCTCCAATCTATTATGTGCATCATCACCATCATGTGATCATGACTCCATAAGTATTTGTAGATGAGGTCATTCTTATGCCAACATTCCATGTTGGGGCACCAATTATGAGATCCTACCAGGTGTATCCAAATGATGCGTCTCCAGAGAAAGATTATATGCCCACTCTATCCAGTCAATCTAATATCCACATGTGTATCCTAATAGTGGTCCAGAATCAATATGAGTTCATCAGAAGCAATGATACTCTATCTTCAGCATAGGCAGCCTCAGTGATTGTGGGATCACAGGGAACACCCCAGTCTAAAGTGATAGAGGAATTTGTAACATATTTTTTCATGGGATCAACTTTATCCTAGTAATCAGCAGCCCAAAGGTCCTCATAGGTACCAAATCCTCAAAATATATCATTGGAATTTACCGCTAAAACAGTACAATGGGAACTGACCCCCCTAAATGGTATAATGGGCATAGACTCCTCAAATGGTAATGTTGGAACCAAAACCTCAAATAGTATAATGGGAACCAATCACTCAAATGGTATACTAGGAAATAATCCATCAAATGGGATGATCAGTCAAATAGGAGAACCAAAATTCTTCTGTATTAGTCAATATAATATTAGTCAGATCTAAATACTACCATCAAATCTAGAAGATTTTTATCCTGAAGGGAATAATAACACCCTCCTATAGTAATCCGAGTCACATCAATTTAGCATATCCACTATAGTTGGAATAAGAATATAAAGGCTCAATGGCATCAACCATGAATCTATATATGGTGTTAATAAAAATCAGGCATATGGATAGTGGAAGTATTTGATTTAGTCTCTAGGATCCATCTCAAAACTTCAATCATCCTCCACTCACCCAGCCATCGATAGAAGAAATGGTGTCTTCATTACCCCTTCCAGCCTATCCACTTGAAGATTACAGAAAAATATCTGTAGAATAACAGATCTATCTACTATAAAAAATAAAATAGGTATCATTGGGACATAATTTGGGTAATACTCAAGAGATACATACCTTGGGATAATTAACTAGTTCCATCATATGAATTCATGCCTTACACGGAAGTACCAAAAACCATCAGGACTTGTGGAATTTTCATATTTTTCATCACCTGAACAGAAAAAGTAGAAATATTGTTCCACCTCACCCATACCCATGGGGTTGGGAGGGGAGAATTCCATATTTCATCCATTTTATCGGGGATATTCTAGAGCCCATATGAACATAGATTCACCAAAAAACCTCCATGAGAGTTAGGATTACTTAATAAATGAGAAGTGTATGTGTCATATAATACCCCCAATTATATAGAACCAAACCTCAAACTAATTTTTTTTTTGAATTTATACCTAGACACTAGACTGGATCATGCACCAAAATGAATGGTGTCACAGATAAAATGTGAGAGAAGAATCCTGGTCACCCGTCTCTTGAAGACAGGCAGCAAAAAATTATATTTCATTCATGCCAAACATATAACCATGTATTTTAAAAATTCCATATAATATGGTTTCATAGAGATCTAGGTTATGAAAAAGTAATGTATTGCAGGTATGGTATGCCATGAAATCAATTTACCCTACCATCAATTTCTCAAGTACACAACAGAATATTTCTTTTCCATTAATGATGGCTTCAAGTGCAAATGGACATGGATATATTGGAACCACCAACATAATATATAATGGTCCATACATTTATATATATATATTTCTTCTATATTGAAGTATATTCCTTACACAACATAAATAATTCAATCTAGGACCATATACATTTTGTGCCTTTAGAAACTGGGCATCATAAACAACTAGTTCAAAAAGTATCTACAACATCTACCACTTATTCCATTATATATAGAACTCATGTTGGACACATCTTACGTAATACCCTTCTTTATATAATGGGGAAAAACCTAAGAAAGGGTGAGCTCATATGATCAGTAAGGGTGAACATAAAAGATATCAACCATATCATAATCATTAAACATAATAACATAAATATAAAATTTAAAAATTATATTCTATGTATCAAATATCATGATACCATGTAATTGTATAATTTACAGAAGTCTATTAAAGAACATATTCCCAAAGATAATTAAATAAGACATGGAATTCGTGGAATAAATATAGACATATAAAATAATTTCCAGATTATCCAAGGCTCGTTTTGAAGTCCCTCATAGTGGAAAAATTTCATTATTGAATCATGTTCACTCCTCATCCCTGTCTTGTATTGCTAAAGTGGGTTTTCTTCCCATTCCAACCAAGCATTACTGGACTGATATCATTTCTCATTCCATACATGTCTATCTCTGGAGATATAAATCATTATTGGATTCATTGGAGGGAGATATAGGTAATAGACATCAAAATAATTAAAACCATACATATGTGTTCCATAAGAACACAAATCATTCATCATATCAAAAACCATGAAAATAAATGGGTTTCTTAAACATCATTCAATCATAACATAAACCATGGAAATAATGTATTCATAAATATTATTCAATCTCAAACATGAACCAATAATAAAAATAATATGGATATATTCCTTTAAAAGTTTCCCATTAAAATAGAATTAACATTTCTGAAAGTACATGAGACTAATTCTTGAGGAAAATATACAAACTTCATTGAACAAAAAATTATTTTCTATAAAACCAAGTAACTTTAAAAGAAACAATTTTCCTTCAAAATAAACTTTTAATATTATAATGTAATATTCAAAGAACTAGGGTGGCATGGAAGTAGGAAAAAATACATTCATACTGTATAAGTTAAAAAATATATTATTTTAACACTTTTGGTAGAAAAGATAAAAAGTTAAACACATGAATTTGGCAAAAATATTCCGTTCATTATGTTTAGTGAAAACATAAAAATCATAAAAATGTTTTTAAAAATTGTAGAGAAATATATATAATAATTTTTAATGTGAATTTCTGTAACACGGAGAAGGATGAAAAATATTCCCTAGAAAATAGTTGGGTATAAAAAATATCAGATTATAATTAGATTGTGAAATTTTTCTTTACCTTAGGTCGAGGTTCCTTAATTCAAATCATAAAATATTATATATTGGATTAAATAATCTTATTAAATTATTTTATAACCATATTAATATATATTATATAATAGATTATCATATTATCTCCCATTTAATAATATTTCATTATTAAGATTCTTTCAGGTGTGAACTGCTTCATTTTCCTACGCATATTTTGTCGTATAAGTTCTGTTTATTTAATATAAAATATAATTATAAAATTATATAAAATGATATTATGTTAATATGTATCATATAATTCATTCTATAAATTTATATAATCTTTCTTTAATGGTTATTAATGGGAAATTGCATTGTGGAAATGGTGGGCCAGATAAACACATGAGTGGAGATATCATTCCCTTAATTGTGAAATAGTATTGAATTAGATATTGTATATAACATTACATAATAAATATAATCTTATAATAATCAATTATAGTTACTATTTTTATCATGACACACATCCAAGTAAATTGGCGACGAAAAATAAATTACACCATGGCATGGAGACAGTAGGCCATAAGTACAATGATGTGGTGATTTTATTTTTCAAAGAATGGATGGTGGTGTAATATAGTTATTACATAATAATAATTACATATCACAATATAATTGAGACTGCATTCATTATATTATAAACTAAACCGAAATTAAAGAGGCTGTTAAAGAAGAAATGATATAGAGAGATTTAGTGAAAGGGATTACCTATTCATAGATAGGCTCCCTCTATATCTCCTCTTAGGGACACTAAAGTTGGTATTTTGAGAATACCAGCACCTATTGAATGAGGAAATAGATTTTTATAAGGTAAATGGTTGGGGGATGTTTGATCTTAATATGTTAATGGGTTTTTATGAAATGACATAGAAGGTTTCCTTTTATAATTTTTGTATTGGAACCTTTGTGATTTCCAAAAAAAATATTAATTTATAATAAATTAAATGTCTTTTAAAATACACCCAAAATATAAATTATTTAAATATGATATGAGATAATTTTATATTCTTATCATACAATGTATTTTAAATACATTTTGGTATTAATTTAAGCCTTATCATTTTAATTATCCCTTCATTGTCCTATTTTAAATTTAATTAATGATATATAACATTTAATATTATGCAGTTTTATTATTTTACTTATTAGATGTTAATTAAATCATAAATGATCAATTGATAACATTTTATATCATATTTTTTCAATTTGTAATTTATTTAAATAATTTAATAAAACATTATTTAGATATAATTAAAAAAGTGTAAATTTTGATAGTATTTATTTCATTTATTTCTAAAAATATCATCATTTTGAGTTAACTTTGGAAAAATATATAATTATAATTCTAAAAGTTTATGTTCACCAATAAAATTCATTGATCATAATAAATATATAAAATTATATTTATTTTAATATTTTTAATATTTTTTATATTTATATTAATAAAATAATTACTATTTCAGTGTTGTGTAATTATTTAATATACTTTTTTGTCAATAAAAAATAAAAATAAAATACCATGAATAAATTGTATTTATTAATCTAAAAAATAATACTCATAGTCGAATATATCAAATTTTTATCTGTATAGAAATGATATATTAATTAATACATTAATGTCACATATTTAAATTTTCTTTAAATAAAATTTCGAAAATATGATAATTCTATTTAAGTATCCCTTAAATTAAGGAATATATTTTTCCCATGAAAAAATTATTATTATTCAAAAAATTTAAATAGGTACCCAATCATTACAAAACATTTTCCCAATGATGAAACATAATAGTTATTATAGGATACGAAAGTGATATTTAGTGTCTTTCTTTGATTTAAATATTATTTATGTAATTTTTATAGAATATTTTCTATTAATTGACTTAATTTCATTTCTTATGTGTTGAGGGTTGATTGCCTGATAGTGGAATATCTGGAAAAAATTTGAGTCTTTGCTCACATGACATATACATTGTATAATCTATGAAATATTAAGCATCTATAAAAGGAAGAGGAACAATTTTTTTTTTTGGTAAAACACCTATAAAAATTCAACCTGAGAAAAATCCATGCCCATGACTACTAAGTCATCATTTATATGATGCTTATGAAAAATTTAGGGTAAAAAAATAAATAGGTATATTGATTTTTGGACCAACTATATGGTCCTATTATAAATCAATCCATTTTCGCTACGTCCCCTAACTTTGAAAAATGTTAGAGAATGCCAAAAAGATACCATGTCCAAATTTTCCTTGTCTATATGATGATCTCAAGACTACAAGAGAATGTACATCAATGAATAATTTCATGTCAGTGAGAATAAATTCACAAAAATTTCCCAAAGTGTAACATGTTAATCATCAGGATATAAAATCTAAGTGATTTGATCTATTCGGTATTACACCAAAAGGTGGAGCATCATAGATGACTCAATCAATGTATCCACATGAAAATGGAACTTTACTCAGGATTTCATAACAAAAAAAGGGAAATTTTCCATCATACATATTATCTAGATCTAAATAAGGTCATTCATCATAGAGTTCCTTTTCTATGAACCTATATCTCATAGGACCCATGTCCAGGCAACATCTATTCGGTATTAAACAAAAAAGGAAGAGCATCGTCGATAACTTGATTAACATATCCGCATGAAAATGGATCTTTACACAAGATTTAATAACAAAAAATAGGGATATTTTCCCTCTTGCATATGATCTAGATCTACATCAGTTCATTCATCAGAGAGTTCCCTTTCTATAAACCTATGTCTCCTATGACCCAATTCCTGGTTATATCCTATATTGGATTAAGGTGGGAAATTGGGGCCAGAAATATTATCTTCATTTTAATAGAGAGGTACTCAGTCAACACTATGGAGAAACCCTCTAATTTGGGTCAAGTGTCATAACACACCAGTTATTATGTTATGAAGAAATGTGGATTGCACTCATATATGTGGATTACACATTTTTTTAAACCAATAAATGTGGATTGCACACTTTCGTACAAAACCACAAATGATCTTATGCATAGGTCTTAATGTGCATTGCACCCTTAAATGTGTATTGAACAATTTATTTGTGAAACCCATTAATGTGGATTTCATACTTTTTTTGTGAAAGACCACAGACGATGCTTGCATAGGGACTCTATGGTTTAGATGTTTACAAGTGCTGATATCCCAAGGTGTATGCTCGCAGGGCCAAAGACTGGGGGTGGAAGTGATGTATGTGGTATGGTTACTGACCTCATTTATGGATAGATGAAGTGAAAGAAACATTTTGTATTTAAAATTAAGGGGAGACACATCAATAATTCGACGTGGGGTGATATATTTTCATAGTAATAAAATATTGAACATTTGATCGTCCCTCCCAATGATTCTCAAAATCCCATCAATACATCCTTTGATCCAATACATCCTCATAGGTCTCTCAACTCCTATGATAAAAAAATCATCCTATGCTATGAAAATATAAAATCATCTGATCCTGGGTAGTGTAAGACCCCCATCTTCAACCTCCCGCTCAACTGTCACCCAACAACATTATCGGTATGACATAGAAACTCAATGACACCACTCATAGGATCACTCAGCAATCAAAATCACTATCACTTTCAATACATTTATAATATTAAAGCATATATGAGACATCCATAATAAGTATCCATGAGATCCATGTGCGAATTTTAGTGGCCTTCCACGAGATCTCTATATAGTACTAAATTCCATCGCATGATCACCCTTTTATTGGGAGACTAAAGTGAATATGGGCACTAAAGAAGTCAAAAATAATTTAAATACATTTAAGCCTTATTCCTTCTGTATTTTTTCGACCAAATTTATTTTTATTTATCTAATCCTGTGGCCTCGCAAGTGAATATCAAATTAAATCCACCACCGCCTCAACTGGTGCATGCAATATCTTCTCCATGGAATGTGGAACCACTCTTGGGCTGACCTATCTTATAAAAAACCTTCTCAAATTTTTAAAAAAGAGGCATGAGGGAACAAGGATATGTAAATAATAAAATGGAGGCAGAATAGAGAATGACATTGACCATCCTTGGAGAACTCCCTCAGGTAAATCTAAGATCCCACTGTATGTATTTTTGAAGATCACACGCTTGAATAATGAACTGAGTGTCATGAGACTCCTAGTTTGTGCATGGTTTTCATGTGATCACTGTAACAACCCAATATTTTATGATAAGTATTATTTTTAATTTATTTGATGTAATGTGTTTTATGCTACAACAAGATTATCTTGTGCTATACGCAACACCGTATTAGCTTGCAGTATATGCAACACTATTCATAGATTGTGTTACACACAATTTCTAGTCCGTTTGATAATAGTCATTCTACACAACATTGAGTGTGTATATATATATATATATTCAATTTATAAATGAAATATGATTGGATTCTATTATATGAAAAAAAATGAGTCTTGCACAACACGCAACCCTAACTTGGCTTTCATTACACGCAATCACGACCTTCCTCGATAGCATGTATTGTACGCAATACCGAGTTTTAATAAACAACAGTATATTATTATAATATTATTATGAACTAGCCGTTATGAATAATATTAACTAAATTTTGAATTTTATAACATTATTATTCATCTTACACATTTTCTAGAACATGGTATAAAAACAAAATAAATTTTTCCGGTAAAATAAATATTTTTCAAAAAATGCAGTTTTTCCGCCTTTTGATGGTGCACCCACATTAAATCTAGTTGTTGACAGGTTTATAAGTTAAATTTGACAAAATAAAATTCTTCTTTAGAATCAGGCTATAAAAATTTACATTGGATAAAGTATTGATATTTTTCTGATAAATTTTATATTTTAATGAATAGTAAAACACTATATATTTTAATTAAAAACAACCTTTTTCATCGTAATAACTTATGTGGTTAAATTATAATATTGAATTGTTTTAAAGTATAAATATAATATATTTGTAACATTTAATATAATTTATGTCATTAGCATTTATTTTACATTGAATTCGTAGGTTAAATCAATTCAATCTCATGCAATGTTTTAATCAAAAACCCGTTTTCATTCGACAACGGGATTAATATTAATTTCTGAAACTTCTGTGTATTGAATTTTAAATAATTGAATCCATATTTGGAATCAATGTGTCCAAATTATGTTAATAGGCTACTTTTTATTTTTGGGAAGTATGAATAGTAACTACGGTAAATTTTATTTACCATAGGTAAAGGTAAATCAGATGATTAAGGGTAAATATAATATTATAAAATTACCCTAACACATGACAACATTAAATTGGATGGCTAAAAGTATACCCATATCACCTAAGGGTCGGATTAGATTCATTTTATGGACTTTTGACCATGAAAATAATTTAATTATTATTAAAACCAAAGAAAGTGACAACATGTCACTCTCTTAAATCTTATAAGTATAATAATTTTAATATAGTGATAAACATCATAAAACTTCGAATATGAATAGTATCCAGAAATATAATAAAATTATCTACATCATGATAATTTATTTTGAATTTTTAGGGATTAAATAATTGACATAATGGTGATACATTAATGATGCAGAAATTATTTATTAAGTGAAAAATCAGTAATATAGTTTTTATACAAATAATAATACCCATTAAAAGGCCCAAAAACCAGGCCAAAACCTATTGGTAGTGTATATATACACATTAATAATCCAATGACCTAATATATAACCGTTCGGAGTCTTATAAAAGGGATTATGACACTTATATTATTTAATTTTAAATGATGCCAAAGTTTGAACTTTCATAATATAATAAATATAACAATTTAAATATTATGATTTTAAGATGATAAATTCTAGTAAAAGTATTATTGTGAATGTTAATAGATTTATATTCATCATAGGATTTCATTTTTTATTTTTATGAAAAAAATAAGTATATTAATTAATTATACAAAAATGTTGTAGTAATTGTTTTATTAAGAAATAGACCAAATAAATGGTTTTAAAAATAATAAAATAAATATTATATGAACTTTTTAATGTACTCCACTAATTTTCTAGATACATATAACCTTTTACGAATCTATTAATGTTTTTAGTTTGAACATATCTTCTGTATATATTTAATTTAAATTCAAATAAATGAATAGTGTCAAAATTGACACTATTGTTATTTTATAAAAATAACATATTATTAAATTGTTTAAAAATCACAAAAATATATAAAAATTATAAATTTAAATTTATATGGTCTATAATGTTATAAAGAATCCAGTTATGGAAAATTTACAACAAATATGTAATTATTTGTTATAATTTAAAATTTAGAATGTTATTACCACAAATAAAATTAAATTGATTAAGTAAGGATAAATCAAGTTGATAATGTTTCAAATAATTTCCGAACATGTATAAATTTATTGGATGATTAAATTACGACCATATCTCATCTAATATTCTAATATGAGTCATTTTTGGAGGTTTTTAAGTGGGGTTAGATTTATTATAAATTAATATTTTTAAGATTCCCAAAGTTGCCCCTCCCCTGTGTTATAAAAGGGCACCTCCTCCCTCTCTTCCTCACACCAATTTGAGCCTTCAAGCTCGGCCAACCCCAAAAAAATTCTCTTCTCCACTTCCCTAGAAGCATCCTAGAGGTCCTCGTATTCTTCAAAGATCAATTATTGTTCCCTAATAGGATGTCTCAATGTCGCGCTTCAAAGAAGAGGTAATGTCTGTTACCGATTGTTTCAACATTATTTCTCCTTCCACTTCTTCTTCTTAGGATGTTATATTATGACGTAATAACATCAGTATCACTCATATAATGATATGTTATTATAATTATGAAACAACCCTATTTCACCATCTATCCATCCTACGGAAAACGAAATCACCGCGCGTGCGTACGTACGGAATACCGTCTCCACGCCGTGGTGTAATCTATTTTCCACCACCACCTTACTTGGATGGGTATAATGGTGTAAATAATGACTATATATGATTATTGAAAAGTGATATTGATTCTTAAATATTATACATACACTTCGATACAAATCCATGATCATGGGAATGATATCATCACTCATGCGTACGTACAGACTACTGTCTCCACGACGCGATGAGATTCATTCTCAATGATTAACCATTCCTAAATGATTATAAAGTATATATAATAAGAAATCATGAAATATATGACATAATAATGATACTATATTTATGTATATATATATGTATGTCATCTTTTTAATTCCATTCAATTCAATAAGGAAACGAAAACAGCGTTCATGCGTACGTACGGTCTACCGTCTCCATGAACAATGTATTTCTTTCCATTTATCGATCTATTATATATATGTATATTATGAATATATATTATATATAAATAATGTTTTACATTCTCGATGTATGTAACCATGATCTAAATAATCATATGAATAATTACAAGTTAAAACACGAACGACAAATGAAATGATTTTACCCAAAACACTACATTAACATTAATTTACAAAAGAATGGGAATTTAAAGTCATAAGTGAACCATATATGATATCATTAAAATGAATATGATTCTGTAATAATTCAATGAAATTATTTAAATCATTATACAGGTGGTTAGGATCCATACGAAGCATATCAGACCTAAGGTAAGGGATAATTATTCCAATCTCATTCTTATCCGAGATTGTCACTCGTAAGTATTTACTAGGGGTTATGTTTATTATCCATGTCCATATGCTCTCAAAATGTTTTCATAAAATGATTAATTTACTTCCATGTATGTTTAATACATTTTCACACTTTTCTTACTTTTACCACATTGTATGGAAGGAATCTTTCTTTTGTTTACCATATTAGGTACTTTTGTCTTTTCCGACAAAAGTACGAGGAAATTGTTATTTTTTTACTTTTAAGGCATGAACGGATTTTTACGGTTTCATAACGCCTCATTTTCATGAATCTTACTCTAAAATATTTTATTATTATTTTCAAAAAAAATCCTTTCATTTAAAAATTGAATGGCAATTTGTGAAATGAAAATGATTTTGAAGAAGAGAGGATATTTTACTCAAGAATTCATTTCAAGTGTTTTATCAAAACCATTTTCCATCTAAGATGAAATTATTTCATATGTGTATGTTTCAAGTATAATGTCTCTATGATTTACATGCTATCACTTTTCTTAGGATGAAATATCCATTCACTTTATATAGATTATGTGATGATGATATGATGTTTATGGAACCCATTTTATTCTTTGGGTTATGATGAATTTTTTAATTTTATGTTGTGGAACAAGTAAGAATGATTTCATTATGAGATGGGTGTGACCTATATCTCCCTCCAATACATTGGGTAAAGATTTATATCTCATGAGATAGACATGGATGGAATGGTAAGTTAATCTGGTTCAGTGTTACAGGACTGAAATGAGGAGTGAACTCGATTCAGAAAGGGACTTTATCCACTATGGTAGTCATGGCAGTAATGCCTTTGCTACTATGGAAATCATTACATGTGCTTAATGGATTCCACAATTACATGTTTTATTCCCATGGTATTTTATCATGATTTATGTACCATTATGATCTATGCCTTATGTACTTCCAGGTTTTATGTCGTTGCTCAAAATTTTGATGTTTAAACATTATGTTCATGTTTTTAAGATCAAATCTATATGGTATGTTTTATTTTATCCATCCCTACCCTTACTGTGCATTTGAGCTCACCCTTTTTATGTTTTTTCCCCCAGAATTAAATGAAAAATTTTAGGTAAGGAAACAAAAAGTGGAAGATCTTTATGAAAGATGTTGAAGATCTTTCACCACGATTAGAAGATTATGTTCCATGCTTCCAAAGACACTAAACTATTACGGTCCTTGTGTGTCTGTTTTTATTATGTATTATGTATTACGCGAAAGAAATGTAATAACTATGTATGTCAAGATTTGGGTCTCTACAGTAGGTATCAGAGGAAAGGTTTAGTTAACCTTTGGAATCTTGGATGTGAAAATGTTAGTTAGATCCCTTGAGATATTTCTAAGGTATGTCTAGGGATATCCCTAAGGATAAGTATACATATAGGATATAGTCCTAGAACTACGGTAACGATCATAGAATTTAACCTAAGATGTTATATATTGAGGGTACTCGCCCTTTACTATGTTGTTTTCCCTAGCATGATTTTTTCCTCTCACACTATTCTTTTTGGGTTTTAGAAATTGGATTGAAACAGGAAGATTCATGATAATGTTGGATATTACGGACAATGGAATGATATTCTTCATGAGAAACCAAATAAAACGGGATTTGGAAGTCCAAACATCGTTATTATGCCTAATCAGCAATCTCATAATATGATTAATAATCTCAACTTTGGTAAGTTTCCCGACTCAGATAATAAGAGAAATATGGATTTTCATGATGATCATAGAGGAAAGAATGTTCAATTTCCCGCATGTAAATCATATGGGAAGAAGCATCAGGGAGATTGTTTAAAAGGAACTAGAAGATTCTTTGGGTTTGGAAAAGAAGGACACAAAGCCAGTAAGTGCATAGGAAAAGGATCAGTTAACACCATGGACAAGTATAATGGTATTGCTACGACATCAAAAATGATTAGATTTTTTAAATGTGGAATGTATGGGAATTATGAAAACCAATGGCCTAAGGGAAAATATCATGAAGAGAATCAGGATGGTCATACGGGTAGTATTTATGTGGATGATGATGAAGAGACTACAAATGAAATATGAGATGAAATAAATGATGAATCTCAGCTAGTGGTTTAAGAAGTTAGTGGAATGATTGTATGTTTATAAAAAATAATGTATGGTACTATGGAATAAAGAATCATCTAAGGATTGTTACACTATTTTTTTCTTAAATTATATGAAATTATATGTTGAATGGTACATATAACCATGGAAGGTTATTCTGATATTTTTGGAATGTAGATGATATGTTCATAATGAAGGGATAAGAAGATAATGAGATATTTAATTGTATTCATGAGCTCATGACTGATATAAGGACTAAGTGATATTATGGTTTGATTATATAGATTTTTTGGTATTTTGGTAAGTGGAAAGAGTTACCTTTTGATAGTACTCATGTTTTCACTAAGGTTATATGGTAATTTATGTTTCTAGAGAATATATTACTAAGGTATTCATGTGTTTGGAATACAACAAATAAGATATATCTTATGATATATGTAGGATAAATGCTTCTATTCACGTTCATGGTAGATAACCTTTCTAGTAATTGTTTTCTTTATACTATGAGCATGGACCGAAGTATTTTAGATAAGCCTTAATATTGGAATGGATTATGTTAGACATAAGTTAGTATTGTTTATGGATAGAAATTTTTTTGATATTATTGATGGGATGTTATAGTAATGTAGTTATAGAAAAAGGACAACCTGCAAGATGAGCGACAGCCCATCGTGTCGGACAAGGATATGGGAATCGAACCCACAACCGAAGTGTGACTGGCCTTTATCGCCTACCACTAGCGTACAGGACGTCCCAGGTTAGTAGAAACTAGTTTTATTTTATTAAGCGGTATGATATATGAAGTATAAGTTCATTTTTGGAACCATATATGATTAATCTATCCAAAAGATGTACTTATAACTTATGCTAACCTTTTGTTTGAAACGGATGAAATGACCCATCATTCTATCACATGATCTTCTAACACATCACGAATAAAAAATTCAACTTCGTTTCTTTAACAGATGAAGTGGAAATTGTTCAAAGAACGAACAACAGTGAGATTGTACCAAAATCAAGGAAGTATTTCTTCTAATTCAAATTCTTCAACTTTTGGGAAATGATCTTGAAAGCCAAAAATATTTTCCCAGTGCCCTTATATCCGATGAATCATATCGTACCTTAGATCATCACAAATTTATGTCTTTGTTATTGTTGGCTTTTTCAAAGTCATGTTCTCAACCACTCTCCATCAGAAAATGATGGTTAGATTTCTCTTCCATGTCCCTATTTTCAACTATGTTCTCCTACGTGGAAACCCAGTGATGAGTTAATTTGGGTAACCATTACATTTCATACTTTATTTTTGAAAGTTATGTTTTGGTATTTCATTTTACGATGTGGGTTTTAATTAAAGAAACTTTCAAGTAGAAAACCATGCATAACCCCGACGAATTTTGAGGGAGAAATTAATTTTAAGGGGGGTAGAATGTAACAACCCGATATTTTATGATAAGTATTTTTTAATTTATTTTATATCATGTGTTTTATGCTACAACAATATTATCTTGTGCTATACGCAACACCGTATTAACTTTCAGTATTCGCAACACTATTCTTAGATTGTGTTACACACAATTTCAAGTTCGTTTGATAATAGTCATTCTACGCAACATTGAGTGTATATAAATATATATTCAGTGTATAAATGAAATATGGTTGGATTGTATTATATGAATCAATAATGGAGTCCTGCAAAACACGCAACCCTAAATTGGCTTTCATTACACGCAATCATGACCTTCCTCGATAGCGTGTGTTGTACACAATACCGGGTTTTACTAAACAATGCTATATTATTATAATATTATTATGAAATAGCCGTTATGAATAGTATTAACTAAAATTTTAATTTTATAACATTTTTATTCATCTTACACATTTTCTAGAACATGGTATAAGAACAAAATAAATTTTTCGGGTAAAATAAGTATATTTCAAAAAATGAATTTTTTCCGCCTTTTGATGGCACACCCACATTAAATCTAGATGTTGACATGCTTATAAGTTCAATTTGACAAAATAAAATTCTTCTTTTGAATCAGGATATAAAAATTTACATAAGATAATGTTTTGATATTTTTCTGAAAACATTCATATTTTAATGAATAGTAAAAACATGCTATATTTTAATAAAAAACAACTTTTTTCATCGTAATAACTTATGTGGTTAAATTATAATATTGAATGATTTTAAAGTATAAATAGAATATATTTTTATCATTTAATATAATGTATGTCATTAGCATTGATTTTACATTGAATTCGTAGGTTAAATCAATTCAAACTTTTGCAATGTTTTAATCAAAAACCCATTTTCATTCGACAACGGGATTAATTTTAATTACTAAAAATTCTGTGTTTTGAATTAGAAAAAATGGATTCCATATTTGGAATCAGTGGGTCCAAATTATGTTAATAGGCAACTTTTTATTTTTGGGAATTATGAATAGTAACTACGGTATATTTTATTTACCATAGTTAAAGGTAAATCAGGTAATTAAGGGTAAAGATAATATTATAAAATAGTCCTAACACATGAAAAAATTCTATTGGATGGAAAAAAGTATACCCATATCCCCTAGCGGTCGGATTAGATTCATTTTATGGACTTTTGACCATGAAAATAATTTAATTATTATTAAAACCAAAGAAAGTGACAACATGTCACTCTCTTAAATCATATAAGTATAATAATTTTAATTTAGTGATAAACATAATAACACTTCGAACATGAATAGTCTCCAGAAAGCTAATACAATTTTCTACATCAAGATATTTTATTTCTAATTTTTAGGGATTAAATAATTGTCATTAATGGTGATACATTAATGATACAAAAATTATTTATTAAGTGAAAAATCAGTAATATAGTTTTTATTGAAATAATAATGCCCATTAAAAGGCCCAAAAACCTGAACAAAACTAATTGGTAGTGTATATCTACACCTTATTAATCCAATCACCTAATATATAACCGTTCGGAGTCTTATAAAAGTGATTATGACACTTATATAATTTTATTTTAAATGATACTAATGTTGTCATCTTCATAATTTAATAAATATAAAAATTTAAATATTGTTATTTTAAGATGATAAATTCTATTAAAAGTATTATTGTGAAATTTAATATATTTATCTTCATCATAGGATTTTATTTTTAATTTTTATGAAACAAATAAGTATATTAAAAAATTATACAAAAATCTTGTAGTAATTATTTTATTAACAGATAAACCAAATAAATGGTTTTAAAAATAATAAAATAAATAATATATGAACTATTTAACGTTCTCCACTAATTTTATAGATACATATTACCTTTTAGGAATCTATTAAGGATTTTATTTAGAACATATCTTCTGTATATATTTTATTTAAATTCAAATAAATGAATAGTGTCAAAATTGACACTATTGTTATTTTATAGAAATAACATATTATAAAATTGTTTAAAAATCACAGAAATATATAAAAATTATAAATTTAAATTTATATGGTCTAAAATTTTATAAAGTATCCAATTATGGACAATTCAAAACAAATAAGTATATATTTGTTATAATTTAAAATTTAGAATCTTTTAACCACAAATAAAATTAAATTGATTAAGTAAGGATAAATCAAGTTGATAATGTTTAAAATAACTTATGAACATGTCTAAATTTTATTGGTTGATGATATTACAACCCTATATCATCTAATATTTGTATATTAGTCATTTGTGGAGGTTTTTATGTTAGTTTAGATTTATTATAAATTAATATTTTCAGGATTTCCAAAGGTGCCCCTCCCCTCTCTTATAAAAGGTAACCTCCTCCCTCTCTTCCTCAAACCAATTTGAGCATTCAAACTCGGAAACACCCTGAGAAATTATCTTCTCCACTTCCCTAGAATCATCCTAGAGGTCCTGTAATTCTTCAAAGACCAATTTTAGTGCCTTAAGAGGATGTCTCAAAGAGGCGCTTCAAAGAAGAGGTAATGTCCATTACCGATTCTTTCAACTTTATTTCTTCTTCCACTTCTTCATCATAGGTTGTTTCATTATGAAGTAATAACATCAGTATCACTCATATAATTATATGTTATTATAAGTAGGAAACAACCCTATTTCACCATCTATCCATCCTACGGAAAACGGAATCACAGCGCGTGCGTACGTACAGAATACCGTCTCCACGTCGTGGTGTAATATATTTTCCACCACCACCTTACTTGGATGGGTATAATGGTGTAAATAATGAATATATATGATTATTTTAAAGTTATATTTATTCTTAAATATTATACATACACTTCAATACAATTCCACAATCATGGGAATGATATCATCGCTCGTGCGGACGTACGGACTACCGTCTCCACGACGCGATGAGATTCATTCTCATTGATTAACCATTCATGAATGATTATAAAGTATATATAATAAGTAATCATGAAATATATAACATAATAATTATACTGGATTTATGTATATATATGTATTTCATCTACTTAATTCCATTCAATTAAATGAGGAAACGAACACAGCTTTCATGCGTACGTACGGTCTACCGTCTCCATGAACGGTATATTTCATTCCATTTATCGATCTATTATATATATGTATATTATGAATATATATTATATATATATCATGTTTTACATTCTGGATGTATGTAACCATGATATAAATAATCATATGAATAATAACATGTTAAAACATGATTGACAAATGAAACTATATTACCCAAAATGCTACTTTAACATTAATTAACAAAAGAATATGTAATATAAAGTCATAAGTGAACCATATATGATATCATAACAATGAATATGATTCTGTAATAAGTTAATGAAATTATTTAAATCATTATACAGAAGTTTTGGATACATACGAAGCAAATCAGACCTAAGGTAAGGGATAATTATTCCAATCTCATTCTTATCCGAGATTGTTCACTCGTAAGTATTTACTTTTAGTTATGCTTATTATCCATATCAATATGCTCTCAAAATGTTTTCATAAAATGTTTGCTTTACTTCCATGTATGTTTAAGACATTTTTACACTTTTATTACTTTTACCACATCGTGTGGAAGGAATATTTGTTTTTTTACCATATTAGGTACTTTTCGACTTTTCTGACAAAAGTACGAGGAAATTGTTATTTTTTTACTTATATGGCGTGAACGTATTTGTACGGTTTCATAACGCCTCATTTTCATGATTCTTCCTCTACAATATTTTATGATTATTTTCGACAAAATCATTTACTTTTAAAATTGAATGGAATTTTGTGAAAAAAAATGATTTTGAAGAAGAAAGGATATTTTCCTCAAGAATTAATTTCAAGTGTTTTATAAAAACCATTTTCCATGTAAGATGAAATTATTTAATATGTGTATGTTTCATGTATAATTTCTCTATGATTTACATGCTTTCACTTTTCTTATGATGAAATATCCATTTGTTTTATATGGATTATGTGATAATGATATGATGTTTATGGAACCCATTTTATTCTTTGGGTTTTGATGAATGTTTTAGGTTTATGTTGTGGCACAAGTAAGAATGAATTAATTATGATATGGGTGGGACCTATATCTCACTCCAATGCACTGGGTAAAGATTTATATCTCATGAGATAGACATGGCTGGAACGGTAAGTTAATCTGGTTCAGTGTTACAGGACTGAAACGAGGAGTGAACTCGATTTAGAAAGGGACTTTGTCCACTAAGATGGTCATGGCAGTAATTCCTTGGCTACTATGGAAATCCTTACATGTGATTAATGGATTCCAAAATTACATGTTTTATTCCCATTCTATTTTATCATGATTTATGTACCATTATGATCTATACCTTATGTACTTCCATGTTTTATGTTGTGGATCAAGATTTTGATGTTTAATCATTATGTTCATGTTTTTAAGTTCAAATGTATATGTAATGTTTTATTTTATCCATGCTTACCCCTACTGAGCATTTTTGCTCACCCTTTTTATGTACTATTTTCCCCCAGGATTAAAAGAAAGGTTTTAGTTAAGGTAAGAAAAAGTGGAAGATCTTTATGGGAGATGATGAAGATCATTCACCACGATTAGAAGATTATGTTCCATGTTTCCAAAGACACTAAACTATTACCGTCCTTGTGTGTCTGTTTTTGTTGTGTATTATGTATTTCGAAAAGTAATGTAATATCTATGTATGTCATGCTTCGGGTCTCTACAGTTGGTATCAGAGGAAAAGTTTAGTCAACCTTTGGAAATTAGGATGTGAAAATGTTAGTGAGATCCCTGGAGATATTTCTAAGGCATGTCTAGGGATATCCCTAAAGATAAGTATATGTATAGGCTGTAGTCCTAGAACTACGGTAATGATCATAGACTTTAACCTAAGATTTCAGATATTGAGGGTACCCCCCCTTTACTATGTTGTTTTCCCTAGCATGATTTTTTCCTCTCACACTATTCTTTTTGAATTTTAGAAAATGGCTGGAAACAGGAAGGTTCACAATAATGGAGGATTTGATGGACAATGGAATGATATTATTCATGAGCAACCAAATGAAATGGGATTTGGAAGTCCAAACATCGTTATTATGCCTAATCATCAATATCATAATATGATCAATACTCTCAACTTTGGTAAGTTTCCCAACTCAGATAATAAGAGAAATATGGTGTTTTGTGATGATCATAGAGGAATGAATGTTCAATTTGTCTCATGTAAATCATATGGGAAGAGGAATCAGGGAGATTTTTTCAAAAGAACTTGAAGATGATTTGGGTGTGGAAAAGAAGGACACAAATCCATTAAGTGCAAATGAAAAGGTTCAGTTAACACCATCGTCAATGATAATGGTATTGCAATGACATCAAAAATGATTAGATGTTTTAAATGTGGAATGTATGGGAATTATTCAATCCAATTCCCTAAGGGAATATCTCATGAAGAGAATCAGCATGGTCATACGGGTAGTATTTATGTGGATGATGATGAAGAGACTGCAAATGAAATATGACATGAAATAAATTATGAAGCTCAGCTTGTGGTTTAAGAAGATAGTGGAATGATTGTATGTTTATAAAAAATAATGTATGGTACTATGTAATAAAGAATCATCTAAGGATTGTTACACTATTGTTTTTCCTTAAGTATATGAAAGTATATATTGAATGGTACCGGTAACCATGGAAGGTTATTCAGATATTTTTGAAAAGTAGATGATATGCGCATAATGAAGGGATAAGAAGATAATGAGATGTATGAATGTATTCATGAGCTCATGACTGATATAAGGACTAAGTGATATTATGGTTTGATTATATAGATTTTTTGGGATTTTGGTATGTGAAAAGAGTTACCTTTTGACAGTATTCATGTTTTCACTAAGGTTCTATGGTAATTTATTTTTCAAGAGAATATATGACTAAGGTATTCATGTGTTTGGAATGCAACCAATAAGATATATCTTATGATATATGTGTGATAAATGCTTGTATTCACGTTCTTGGTAGATAACCTTTCTAGTAATTGTTTTCTATATACTATGAGCTTGGATTGAAGTATTTTAGATAAGCCTAAATATTGTAATGGATTATGTTGGACATAAGTTAGTATTGTTTAAGGATAGAACTTTTTTTCGATATTATTGATGCGATGTTATAGTAATGTAGTTTTAGAAAAAGAACAACCTGCGGGACGAGCGACAACCCATGACAAGGCTGTGGGAATCGAACCCGCAACCGAAGTGCGACTAGCCTTTATTGCCTACCACTGGCCTACAGGAAGTCCCTGGTTAGTAGAAACTAGTTTTATTTTATTATGTGGTATGATATATGAAGTATAAGTTCATTTTTGGAACCATATATGATTAATCTAACCATAAGACGGACTTATAACTTTAGCTAACCTTTTGATTGAAACAGATGGAAAGACCCATCATTCTATCACATGATCTGCTAACCCTTCACGAATAACAAATTCAACTTCATTTCTTTAAGAGATGAAGTGGAAATAGTTCAAAGAACGAACAACAGTGAGATTGTACCAAAATCAAGAAAGTATTTCTTCTAATTCAAATTCTTCAACTTTTGGGAAATGATCTTGAAAACCAAAAATGTTTTCCTAGTTCCCTTATATCCAATGAATCAAATGGTACCTTATATCATCACAAATATATGTCTTTGTGATTGTTGGATTTTTCATAGCCATGTTCTCTACCACTCTCCATCAGAACATGATGGTTAGATTTCTCTTCCATATCCATATTTTCACCTATGTTCTCCTACGTGGAAACCCAGTGATTAGTTAATTTGGGTAACCATTATGTTTCATAATTTTGTTTTGAAAGTTATGTTTTTGTATTTCATTTTACGATGTGGGTTTTAATTAAATAAACTTTCAAGTAGAAAACCATCCATAACCCCGACAAATTTCGAGGGCGAAATTCATTTTAAGGGGGTAGAATGTAACAACCCGATATTTTATGATAATTATTCCTTTTAATTTATTTGATTTCATTTGTTTTATGCTTCAACAAGATTTTCTTGTTCTATACGCATAACCGTATTAGCTTGTAGTATACGCAACACTATTATTAGATTGTGTTACACACAATTTCAAGTTCGTTTGATAATAGTCATTCTACGCAACATTGAGTGTATATATATATATATATCTTCAATGTATAAATGAAATATGGCTGGATTCTATTATATGGAACAACAAAGGAGTCTTTCACAACATGCTACCCTAACTTGGCTTTCATTACACACAATCGCAACCTTCCTCGATAGCGTGTCGTGTACGCAATACCGAGTTTTACTAAACAACGGTATATTATTATAATACTATTATGAACTAGCCATTATGAATAGTATTAACTAAATTTTTTAATTGTATAAAATTATTATTCATCTTAGACATTTTCTAGAACATGGTATAAGAACAATATAAATATTTCGGGTAAAATACGTATTTTTCAAAAAATGCAGTTTTGCCGCCTTTTGATGGCGCACCCACATTAAATCTAGTTTTTGACATGTTTATAAGTTCAGTTTGAAAAAATAAAATTCTTCTTTTGAATCAGGATATAAAAATTTACATTGGATAATGTTTTGATTTTTTCTGATAACTTTCATATTTTAATGAATTGTAAAAACACGATATATTTTAATTAAAAACAACTTTTTTCATCATAATAACTTATTTGGATAAATTATAATATTGAATGGTTTTAAAGTATTAATAGAATAAATTTTTACCATTTAATATAATGTATGTCATTAACATTGATTTTACATTGAATTCATAGGTTAAATCAATTCAATCTTTTGCAATGTTTTAATCAAAAACCCGTTTTTATTCGACAATGAGATTAATTTTAATTTCAGCAACTTATGTATATTGAATTTGAAAAAATTGATTCCATATTTAGAATCATCGGGTCCAAATTATGTTAATAGGATACTTTTTATTTTTTGGAATTATGAATAGTAACTACGGTAAATTTTATTTACCATAGTTAAACGTAAATCAGGTAATTAAGGGTAAATATAAAATTATAAAATTACCCTAACTCATGAAAAAATTCTATTGGATGGCTAGAAGTATACACATATCACCTAAGGGTCAGATTTGATTCATTTTATGGACTTTGGACCATGAAAATAATTTAATTGTCATTAAAACCAAAGAAAGTGACAACATGTCACTCTCCTAAACCTTATAAGTATAATAATTTTAATTTAGTGATAAAAATCATAAAACATCGAAAATGAATAGTCTCCAAAAATATAATAAAATTATTTACATTATGAAAATTTATTTATAATTTTTAGGGATTAAATAATTCTCATTAATGTTGATACATTTATGATGCAGAAAATATTTATTAAGTGAAAAATCAGTAATATAGTTTTTATTGAAATAATAATACCCATTAAAAGGCTCAAAAACCAGAAAAAAAAACTTATTGGTAGTTTATGTATACACCTTAATCATCCAATTACCTAATATATAACCGTTCTGAGTCTTATAAAAGTGATTATGACACTTATATTATTTTATTTTAAATGATGCCAAAGTTGTCACCTTCATAATTTAATAAATATAACAATTTAAATATTGTGATTTTAAGATGATAAATTCGAGTAAAAGTATATTGGTGAATGGTAATATATTTATCTTCATCATAGGATTTTATTTTTTATTTTTATGCAAAATATAAGTATATTATATAATTATACAAAAATGTTGTAGTAATTATTTTATTACGATATAAAACAAATAAATGGTTTAAAAAAATAATTAAATAAATATTATATGAACTATTTAATGTTCTCCACTAACATTATTGATACATATGTCCTCTTATGAATCTATTGAAGCTTTTATTTCGAATATATTATCTGTATATATCTGATTTAAATTCAAATAAATGAATAGTGTCAAAATTGTCACTATTGTTATTTTATAAAAATAACATAATATAAAACTGTTTAAAAATAACAAAAAAATATAAAAATTATAAATTTAAAATTATTTGGTCTGAAATTTTATAAATTATCCAATTATGGACAATTAACAACAAATAAGTAATTATTTTTTATAATGTAAAATCTAGAATGTTATTACAAAAAAAACAAAAATTGATTATGTAAGGATAAATGAAGTTGATAATGTTTAAAATAATTTCTTAACATGACTAAATTTTATTGTTCGATGATATTACAACCCTATCGCATCTAATATTTGAATATGAGTCATTTTTTGAGCTTTTTAAGTGGGGTTAGAATTATTATATATTAATATTTTTAAGATTTCCAAAGATGCCCCTCCCCTCTCTTATAAAAGGGAACCTCCTCCGTCTCTTCCTCACACCAATTTGAGCCTTCAGGATCGGCCAACCCCTGCCAAATTATCTTCTAAACTTCCCTAGAAACATCCTAGTGGTCCTGGTCTTCTTCAAAGACCAATTTTAGATCGCTAAGAGAAGGTCTCAAAGAGGCGCTTCAAAGAAGAGGTAATGTCTGTTACCGATTCTTTCAACTTTATTTCTTCTTCAACTTCTTCTTCTTAGGATGTTTCATTATGAAGTAATAACATCAGTATAATTAATATAATTATATGTTATTGTAAGTATGAAACAACCCTACTTCACCATCTATCCATCCTACAAAAAACGAAATCACCGCGCATACGTACGTACAGAATACCGTCTCCACGCCGTGGTGTAATCTATTTTCCACCACCACCTTACTTGGATGGGTATAATGGTGTAAATAATGACTATATATGATTATTGTAAAGTGATATTTATTTTTAAATATTATACATACACTTCAATACAATTACTCGATCATGGGAATGATATCATCGCTCGTGCATACGTACGGACTACCGTCTCCTCGACGCGATGAGATTCATTCACAATGATTAACCATTCATGAATGATTATAAAGTATATATAATAAGTAATCATAAAATATATGAAATAATAATGATAATGGATTTATATATATATATATATATGTCATCTACTTAATTCCATTCAATTCAATAAGGAAACGAAAACAGCGTTCATGCGTACGTACGGTCTACCATCTCCATGAACGGTGTATTTATTTCCATTTATCGATCTATTATATATATTTATATTATGAATATATATTATATATAAATAATGTTTTAATTTATGGATGTAATTAACCATGATCTATGTAATTATATGAATATTTACAAGTTAAAACACGAACGACAAATGAAACGATTTTACCCAAAACACTACTTTATCATTAATTTACAAAATAATTGGTAATATAAGGTCATAAGTGAACCATATATGATATCATAACAATGAATATGATTCAATAATAAGTCAATGACATTATTTAAATCATTATACAGGAGGTTCGGATCCATACGAAGCATATCAGACCTAAGGTAAGGGATAATTATTCCAATCTCTTTCTTATCCAAGATTGTTAACTCGTAAGTATTTACTGGGGGTTATGTTTATTATCCATGTCCATATGATCTCAAAATGTTTTCATAAAATTTTTACTTTACTTCCATGTATGTTTAAGAAATTTTGACACTTTTCTTACTTTTACCACATCGTATGGAAGGAATATTTCTTTTGTTTACCATACGAGGTACTTTTTGACTTTTCCGACAAAAGTACGAGGAAATTGTTATTTTTTTAATTATACGGCTTCAACGTATTTTTACGATTTCATAATGCCTCATTTTCATGAAGCTTCTTGTACAATATTTTGTGATTATTTTCAACAAAATCTTTTCCATTTAAAATTGTATGGCATTTTTTGAAAAGAAAATGATTTTGAAGAAGAAAGGATATTTTCCTCAAGAATTTATTTCAAGTGTTTTATCAAAACCATTTTCCATCTATGATGAAATTATTTCATATGTGTATGTTTCAAGTATAATGTCTCTATTATTTACATGCTTTCACTTTTCTTATGATTAAATATCGATTTGTTTTATATGGATTATGTGATGATGATATGATGATTATGGAACCCATTTTATTCTTTGGGTTATGATGAATGTTTTAAGTTTATGTTGTGGAAAAAGTAAGAATTATTTCATTATGAGATGGGTGGGACCTATATCTCCCTCCAATGAATTGGGTAATGATTTATATCTCATGAGATAGACATGGCTGGAATGGTAAGTTAATCCGGTTCAGTTTTACAGGACTGAAACGGGGAGTGAACTCGATTAAGAAAGGGACTTTGTCCACTAAGATTGTCATGGCAGTAATGCCTTGGCTACTATGGAAATCATTACATGTGCTTAATGGATGCCACAATTTTCATGTTTTATTCCCATGCTATTTTATCATGATTTTTGTACCATTATGATTTATGCCTTATGTACTTCCATGTTTTATGTCATTGCTCATAATTTTGTTGTTTAAACATTATGTTCATGTTTTTATGTTCAAATGTATATGGTATGTTTTATTTTATCCATTCTTACCCTTACTGAGCATTTGAGCTCACCCTTTTTATGTTTAATTTTCCTCCAAGATTAAAAGAAAGGTTTTAGGTAAGGAAACAAAAAGTGGAAGATCTTTATGGGAGATGTTGAAGATCTTTCACCATGATTTTAAGATTACGTTCCATGTTTCCAAAGACACTGAACTATTATGGTCCTTGTGTGTTTGTTTTTGGTATGTATTATATATTATGAAAAAGTAATGTAATATCTTTGTATGTCAATCTTCGGGTCTCTACAATCACATGATTCGTCATTGGGTTCATGATATCCCCATGTAAGTCCTTATTTAATAAGAATATCCCAAGTGTGCACCCAACCACATTTTTTCATGAAATCCTATGGAGGACCATCCTTCAGATCATGCAACCACATGAGTAATAGAAACTCTTGTGACATGACATTCTAGCCTAGGATATTGGGATTACAAAAGACCATTTGTATCGCGATGCACTTAGTCAACCCTAGAACTGGTTTTCATTCCTTCCAAACACCCCTTGTCGGGCCATTGTATGATTAACATGACAATCATGATACCCTTTGCTGAATACGAGAAAACTGTATAAACAAAGGAGTTTCATAAAAGTGTGACACTAACTCAAACCTATGATCATATAGAGTGCCACCCATGGCCTATGGAAGTCAAAATAGATATCCCCCAACACAAGATCTCTTTGCATGTGATATATCAATGTAGACTCTAAGTGGATATCATGCCTCTCCCATGTCTTACAGTTCCTAGAGTCTTCATGATTCTCAATTCTTACATGAAACCATGGATGTGGCCACCTCAGAACATATATTTCCCATGAACACCCCCTTCATGGGAGGAAAACAATTAGTACTCGTATGCAACCTCTCTATGTAGTGTGCTCTCTCACCCGTGTACACAACCTCAACAAACAGATCAACTCAATATAATATAACATATTGCAAGACCCCTTTAGGGTCATTTGAATCACATCAATGATGAAGCTTCATGCATCTCCTCATGTGGATATACTCCAATAAAAAAATTTCCTTGACCCACTAAAGAAATTATTGGAAGACCCTTCCAATATCCATGAAACATTATTCATTGGTATATAATAGTCTATATTTGCTTAGGGAATGATCTCTTTGGACATTCACTTGAAAAACATTTAGAAAATAATGTTCTTAAACACATTTGTGAGACCCTACCAAGTGAATAGTTTAATGTAATATGATTTAAAGACCCTTCGGTGGTCTCATGATAAACTCAGGTTGCCTTGGACATGTCATCCTTGTCCGAAGAAATGCCTTGTATAACTCATTTTTATGTGGCGACATATATTTTTCATGTCTTCATTTTCATACGACAAACCTAGTATAATCTATTTCAAACATGTGAATCACTTTTGATTTCTCAACCTTTTTAATGTGAACGTGTACTAGAAAAAACATTTTGATCATGAAAAGGAGTACTTGACATGTCAGGATGATCATTTGATAACCCCTTGATATGGTGGTATTCCCATGTGATAGATTGAATACAAGTCAAGGTGTCCTAGAGAAATACATTTAATATGTCCGCATTGTCACAAGACATCCTATGGATAAATCAGGATGATCTTGTGAAATGTGATTATCATTAAAAAAATTTCAGGCAACAGTCCGATGGTGAGTCATGTCAATCATGTGACAACATATATTCATGTCTAATTTGATCATTCACAATACCACATACATTCTCTCTTTGATTATGGAAATCCCAATAAAATGTACGCTTCACTTAGGCAAAGACATATGAGAAAATTTATTTGATTATGTGTATGACCCCTGACATGTTTTCATTAGTTATGAGAATCATATTTGATAGTTCTGCTTCACCCATATAAAGACATCAAAGTCATGATAACTGATCATGAAGACACCATTGGATGTGTCTGCTTTGTCAGATTTGTGCCCAAATATATTAGATGGGAAGTTAAGATACATCTAGCCAACTGACAGGACATTCCAAGTATATCCCCCAGGACATGACAACCTTATCTAAAACAACCATTTGGATTCATTGTATGTGAACCCCATCCAGGAACCTAGAGCCAGACACCCCATTTATAAGGGATGCGTTCTTTATGAGATAAGGTTACACACTCATATAACCCTACCATTGTCATGCCCTTAGAAATACCTCCCATGTGCATAAAAATATTTCTTTAATATTTTAGAGGATGAAGAATGACTGTGTTAATGGGAATCCTTAGTTAAAAATACCCCATATTTGGAAACCTCAGCACATAAACCCCATTCAATGAAACAATATAATATATCCCCAGCAGAGGGAAACCTCAATGTGTAAGACCCAATAAAAGGGACTTCATCTAGGTATATATCCCTAGCATTCCTACTATAAGGACCCGACCTTAAACATTACTTATTATGGAATTAAAAGAATAATTCACATTGAGGATCTCTTTAGTTTTAGAGTTTTATAGAATTAGGACATAACTATTACATCTCAAATATTACAAAGTAGACACATCTACTCAGCTTCCATTTTTTTCACAAAAATATAAACTCTTGAACAAAAGAGTCATGTCTAGTTCCTTTTTTTAGACAGCCCAACGTTTCCTTGATCCCATCCTTGACCCTATTAAACTTTATTTCCAATGAAAAAAATTTCAAAAAAACGTGGGATGAGCATAAAAATATCTGTAAGGGTTATAACAATATAGAAAGAAAACATTAGTCCATGTATACTTACGAATCAATGAAACCATACTTTACTCATAAATCATAAGCAATTTAACATACCTCATGAAATCATAAGATTTACGAATAACTCATAGAAATCATAAGACATAAAGGTAACTTGAGGCATTAATAACATTCTTACATGGGGAGTAACACTCATTTTTACGTTTGGAATACCCATCACAGTATACTCCCTAAATCTCTTCGGAGAAACCTTAGCATTTAAACCCTTCGCGTTACCCAATGCATTGGAGAGCTATATCAGGCTCACCCGACCTTAGTTTATCCCGAAACGACCCGTATTCATAAACAATTCCCAAGAACCACAACATAATCATAGCACATAACTTAACCACCAAGTAAAGATAACATTCCCACATTGCAATAACAATACAACATTTTAAGATATTGAAATAATGAATCCATTCTAAAAACCATTTTCAAAACCATTTAAAACCTTAAATAAAGATATTTTTGAATCAAAGTGTCACAAACCACTTTGAAACATTTAACATTTTAAACCATTACTATACATATAAATAAATCCTTAAATCCATATTTAAAACATTGATATTAATTATAAATATTTATATGAATAAATTATTAATACATTTAAAACGTTATTTTAGATAGGGGTTTTTAACAAAATGAGAGACACTTGAAAAAAAATAATTGAGGAATAACATTAATTCATAACTTTATAATATCATGAGAATAAAAGGATTCATGATATAATATGTAAAAGGATAGTATAAACACCATATAAGAGTGAATTGGTTCATAACAACAATGAAGTCTCAATAGAAATTCAAAATGAGATAAAATCCTTTATAAAGAAGGTGTCCTTAAATTAAGGATAGATCAATCTCATAATTATGTGTGACAAATATAAATACACCAAAAAATAAGTGGATATTATGTGTAAAACAATCAGAGTTAATACACAAATATTCATAGGATGAAATATTCAATAACTACAAGTTGATCCCAAAGAAATCGAAATTGGGTTAAGAAGTTCCCTTGTAAAATTTCAAAAGCCTAACAGCGTCACTTTAAAATTCAGAAAATGAGTTGATGAGACAAAAAGGGTATATCATCACTTGGAAATAAAGTTTACATCCATAATGATATATAATAACATATACCTACATAATAAGATGTAAATTAATAGATATAACAAAAGAAGTCTTGTAAAAAGAGGAGGGTGAAAGTTCCCCTTACCGATTTCCGTAACATTCGAAATGTTAACCCCATGGAAGAAGGGTCATAAAATGAAGATGTAAATTCAAATAAATTAAATTGTATTACACAAAGAGTATAATATTTGGCAGTAAATACACCACTCAAAATAAATGGTGGAAAATGTAGCATAAATCACACGAGAATAAAAGTGAGATGAAAAATCCCTTATGAAAACTCGGCAACCTAACGGCGACACTTAAAACTTCAAAAAATGGATTTATGAGATCAAATAGGGCCTCTCATAATATAAACATAAAATGTACAGTATTATAGATATAAAAGAACATCCACAAACATAAGAAGGATGATCTTAAATGAAATGACATAAAATAGAGTACTTAAAAATAAAGAGAGAGGTAGGATCCCTTACGAAAATTCGGCAGCCTAACGACACCACTTAAGAATTCTAAAAATGAATTGATGAGAGTAAGAGGGGGTATCTCATCATGTGAAAATTAAATTTATAGTATGGTTAATATAAAATAAAATCCTCCAACATAAAAATATGTAGCATAAATGAAATGACATAAAAGATGGTACTTGAAAAGAATGTGAGAGAGGCTGGATCCCTTACCTCAAGTCAGACTTGTCTTATTCATTTCATTATATTCCTGAATAATACATTTTTGTCAATTTATAATTTTCTTAATTTTTTCATTTAAATATTATTATTCAGTTCATATCACATATCATAATGTTATAATAATTGGTTAATAATGTGAGTTCATATCAGACGTTTCTGTCGATGTTTGGTACTTGAGTCAAAAATGAACTTGTTTCAAAATTATTGTCCATGTAGTTATAAGTAAATCATCTCCAGAATAGTATTAATTATTTATATATCATATATATCTAGTAAATATTATTTTTATAATGTTCCATAACATTTGGAGATAAAAAGAAATGAAATTCACCGTTCATGGAGACGGTAGGTCGTACGTACGGATGAACGCTACATTCATTTCAATGACATATTAATGGAAATAAAAATAATTGAGAGATATATATATTATAATTCCTGTATAATATATATGTTTTATAGGTCACATAATTTCATTAATTTCATTCTTTATACATTCCATGTATTGCATGAACGAGTCACATCACTTGAGGGGGCGGTAGTCCACACTTCCTCGTATGAAATTATAGCATTTGCACAACATGCAAAGCATAAAGGTATGTTTTAAATATAAAATACATAAGAATATGGAAAAAATAAATACCATATATATCATATATAAGATACAGTGACATCATAATGGCCACCATGAATGGTGTTAAGAAAAGATTGAACAATCATCGTTTCACGAGGCAGTAATTCTCCATCCACAGAAACAGTATGTTCTTTAACCATTAGACGGAGGTGTGTGTATGTGTAGCTCGAATAATTCACATAAAAACATTCTAGTATATTGAATATACTTGTTTTGTTAAAAATAAAGGAATAAAAAGAGTTTATGTTTTTGGAGAAGCAAAATAATACAAAATAATACAAGTGAAGATATTACCTTTAAATATAGTAACTCCTCTTGGTTTGAACCAAAAGGGTTTCTTGAAGAGAATTATGCCAAAGGTGAGGCTTCAATGATGAAGAGAGGGATGTGGAGATATGAAATGGGCATGGTTTTTCCGAGCCAAAGGCTTTAGAGGTGTGGGTAAGCTGGTAGAGGTGGTGGCCATTTATAAGAGAAGAGGAGGGGCACTCTTGGAATGTTATAAAATAACACTTTATTATAAAATTATTTTCAGATTTTAATGGTCCCAAAAGGATATATTTCGAGGTTGAGGTGATATGGTTTCTAAAGCTTTCTAAATCTACCCATATAATAGGTTTATGACAAGTGTAAGACTTAGATTTAACCGTATCTTCTCATTTTATTTAAATCGTTCATTTATGAGGTAATCACTACATCATCACGGTGTCAAAAATAAAATAATTTATTTAATGTCAAAAAAATATAAAAAATATCATGATTTAGTAAATCTTTTTTTATTTCTAATGAATATATATAGTCAAAAATATTACTTGTATAACCCCATGTAAAAATTGTTTTCGTAAAACAATACACGTTTGTGACATTTTAATATTAACTTTAAATAAAATGTTACTAATGTCATTTTCCAACCAAAGTGGCTCCATGGGGTCCCCAAGATGACCCATGGATTGTATTGGTCGGCCATGACTCATTAAATAAGAGTAGTACATGTGTCAAGGTAATTTCATATTATTATAACATTATCATTACATTAAATTACACTAATTACCTCTAATCGCGAATAATAAAACTTAAAAGTTGTTATTCACCAAAAAATTATTTTAATCTCATTGACCCACATTTTCCTTCTTAATGACAACCATGTATGTCGGATTTTTGAAAATCAAATAATTGAAGTGGTAAAGTTTCATTTAATTTAAAAATCAGTTTCTTTAACTACCACTTAGTGGTTTCACAATTCATCAAAAATTGATGTTTTTCAGAAAAATACCAAAAATTCACCATAAGATATATTTGATATTCCGAATTCAAAAAATATGTCTATTTTAAAAAAATAAAAACATATAATTTTAATTAATAAATTTAATAATTCATTCCCGCAGTCAAAACAAATAGCGCGTTTTTAAGAAATAATATCTATTAAAAGATTGACACTATATTAAGTCCAATTTCAAAGTGAAATTAATTCCAATGACCACCATTGGAGTAAATGGTAAAAATATAATCTAAATAAACTTTAATATAAATTTAAAATATAATATATCCATATAAATAAATCAGATTAAAAGGAGGTTTTGAATTAAAATGTAACATTTTCACTAAAAATGATCTTTATCAAAAAAATAACAAAACATTACACAAAGTAAATTTTGATTTCCATATCCTAAAGAATGATTTTATATTGTCAAATACAACATATAAAATTGTCAAAAGTATATTTAAAAAGGTTTATCCATCAAAAGGTGGTTAATCTACCTTTTAGAGAATATTAGAAGATTTATGCTTAAAATTGGATTCATTTTCATTTTAAGCCTCTAACATTTTTTTGGATAAATATAAAAATATTTAACAAACATATGTAATCATTTTGTAGTTATTTCTGTTCATTCCTAGCATTACAATGACTAGGTGTTAACTATTATAATATTAATATATTATTAGTGTGCAAGGTAATATTTCAAAGAAACTCGTTGTTGCGTATTGGATACGCCATCAAGCATAGAATTCCCTTTAAAGTAGTATTAGAATTTAATCACAAATATTGATAAACATTAGATTGAAATATTATTTATTTACCTAGGATGTTACATCCTTCCCCCTTTTGGGAATTGCGTCCTCGCAATTTCAAAATTCGGCTTGGAAACTTCATTGAAAGTCCCATATCAGATCAAGAGTCAGTAAAACTATCACAATAAAAGAAAGGGAGAGAAGTAGAAAGGTCACCCGAGTTAACCCATACTAGGATTCCAAGTATGAAAATATGGATATAGAGGAGAAAACAAAGGGTCATGTTCTGATGGAGAGTGATAGTAAACATGTCTAAGAGAAAGTTAACCACAATAAAATCACAAACTTATGATGGGTTAAACGGTATTCAATTCCCCAGTAAGAAAAGTTAACAGAAAACATTTTTGTTTTATGTTACTCTTCATTGAGGAATATATTTTTGAGATTAACTAAATCATAATGAAACATACTTACTTGTCACGTATAATTTCATCTTTTACTAGATTCCATAATCAAACTCATATTTTCTCCAAAAGAAGAGTATTTAGGAAGACTTGTTCACATTAAGAGTACTATAATCAACTTCTTGAGAATCACCTAATCCAAAAAAGAGAACTATATGTTTCCCATGCCTTTAGATATCAACCAAAACCAAACCAAAAAGTTTAGTACGAGATCATATAATACCCAAAAAGATATTTCATTTTTTACAAAATGAAAAACTACTCCTAATCTCCAAAATTTTTCAAACAAAACCCAAAGTTCAACGAAGACCACTCAATAAAAAAAATTCCATAAAATTATTCAATGTAAACCAAACTACGATTGAAACTATAATGAACCATACTTTACATACATGGTTGATACATCAAAAATGAAGAATACTTTTTAAAACATATAACAAAACCATGAAAGGACAGTATAGGTATAGTGTCTTTAGAAACTGGGATATATAAACAACTGGTTCATAAAGCATCTACACTATCTCTCATTTATTTCATCATATATATAGTCCCTTTTTGGAATATCTTACTTAATAACCTTCTTCCTGACTTGGGGAACTAAAACATACAAACGGGTGAGCTCAAATTCTCAGTAAGGGTAAACAGAAGAAATATCAATCACATCATATTCATAAGAACATAACATTTTGGAAATCACAACCTGTAAAAGAGAGAATAATTTCATAACATGGGATAAATCATAGTAGTGAAATTAAATCCCATTAATCATAACATAAAACATTAAACGTTGTGTCATACACACATAATCATATAGAATCATTTATTATTAGTCAAGACTCATTACCAAGACTATCTTAGTGGACAAAGTCAATTTCTGAACCGAGTTCACTCCTCGTTTCAGCCCTGATTCACTGAACCGGTTTAACCTGACGTTCCAGCCATGTCTATCTCATGAGATATAAAATCTTTACCCAATTCATTGGAGGGAGATATAGGTCCCACCCATCTCATAATGATACCATTCATATGTGTGCCACAAAATCATAAATCATACTTCATTGCATAACCCATGTAATAAAAATGGGATTCTTAAATAACATATCATCATAAAAAAATTCATATAAGAGAAAGGAATTCATAAAAATAATTCCATCACAACATAATAAAATAAATTTAATAATAGGGATATAAACAGAACCCTATATTATCTTAGATGGAAAATAATTTTGATAAAACACTTGAACTCCATTCTTGAGAAAAATGTCCTATCTACTTCAAAAACATTTTCCTTTCTTAACATGTCATACAATTTTAAACTAAAAGAAGTTGATTAAAAATAAACTTGAAAACTTGTAAAGTAATCTTCTTGGAAATAATGTTTTAAAAAACATTCATGTCGTATAAGTTAAAAAAACATTCTTCCCGTACTTTTGTCGGAAAAGTCAAAAAGTACCTCGTACGAAAAACGACAAAAGATTCCTTTTATATATTTTACTAAAACCCAACCGAAGAGTAAAATTAGATATAAACTATTGTATAAGGATATAAATATTACATATTTAGGAAACATGGACGTGGAAGATAAATATTCCCCAGTAAATTCTGATGTAAAAACAATCTCGGATGAAAATTGAGATTGCGAGATTTTCCCTTACCTTAGATCTGATTTGCTTCGTAATTGTCCGAACCTCCTGTATAATGATTTAAATAATGTTATTTACTTATTCTAGAATCATACATATTTTTATGATATCATATATGGTCATATTCTTAGCTTCATATTAGAAATATTTCATTACTACTTGTTATTCGGGTGTTTTTTACTTTTTGTTCTTATGCGTGTTTTGTCGAATAAATTCTTATTCTTCTTTTTAGGTTGTAGATACCTCATTTATAGAATGTAATTAGTGTAATATATATCATATTAATTCACTCAATTAATTTATATAAACATTATGCAATGAAGATCATGTATAACGAGTCGCATCACATCGTGGAGACGGTATTCCGTACGTACGCACGAGTGATGATATCGTTCCCATGATCGTGGAATTGTATTGGATTGTATGTATACTATTTCAGAATCAATATAAATTTACAAAAATCATATATAGTTATTATTTACACCATTATACCCATCTGAGTATGGTGGTGGTGGAAAATAGATTACACCACAGCATGGAGACGGTATTCCGTACATACACACGCGTGGTGATTTCGTTTTCTGTAGGATGGATAGATGGTGAAATAGGGTTGTTTCATACATATAATAACATATAAGTATATGAGTGATACGTATGTTATTACTTCATAATGAATCAACTAAATAAGAAGAAGTGGAAGAAGAAAAAAATCAAAGAATCGGTAACGGGCATTACCTCTTCTTTGAAGCGCCTCTTTGAGACCTCCTCTCAGGGCACTAAAATTGGTTTTTGAAGAAGACCAGAACCTCTATTATATTTATATGGATGTGGAGAAGATAATTTGGCAGGGGTTGGCTGAGCTTTAATGGTCAAAGTGGTGTGAGGAAGAGAGGGAGGAGGTTCTCTTTTATAAGGGAGGAGAGGGGCACCTTTGGAATAACTAAAAATATTAATTTATTATAAAGTCAAATTCACTTTTTAATAGCTCCAAATTGATATATTTCGAAGCTAATGTGTGGATGGGTCTAAATACTCTCATCCAATAGTATTTAGACATTTTTATGTATCAATTTTAACTTTATCATTTAGATTTAACTTTAAGTTAGATAATTAAACTTTTACGGTGTCTTCTTGTTTTCTTACACTATAAGGTTAATAATCATACTATATCAAGAAAAACGAACCCCAAGTTGTTTATTAATATATATAAACTTATCTAAGTCATTTGGCCGAACCTTAGATTTTTAGGAATAAAATAACAATTAATAATATAGTATTTGTTTTATAAACAATTTTATGTCAATTTTGACACTATTTGGTAATTAATTTTTGTGAAAATCATAACAGAATGATTAATTCGATAAAATTTATTTAAATCAATACTAACATGTAATATTAAAATATAAAATTATTTTAATTCATAAAAAGTCTCAAATTACATTTATTTGTGTATTTATATCATCAATTATGTCAATATTGCATTCATAAGATAATTACAACATCATCATTGTATCATAAATAAATTATATTATTTTAAGTCTAAAAATTAAAAATAAATTACCATTATGTAGGAAATATTTTTATATTTCTAATGAATATTTATAGTCGAATTTATCTTATGTATATCCCTATATTAAAAATTCTTTAGTTATAAAACGTTGATTTTAAGTATTTTAACCCTTCTTTAAATAAATTGATAATAAATGTCCTAATCTAATCCAAGTTGGCATAAATGGTCATATTTTATTCGTAAGGTTATTTTTGGTCGAATTACACTTGTCCAATAGAATTCAGACATGTGTTAGGGTAATAATATTATTATTTTTACCATTACCTACCATATTTACTTTTAACCGTGGTAAAAAAAGTAAAAAGTTACTATTCACCAAAAAAAATTCATCTCATTGAACCACATTTTACTTACTGACATCAACTGTGTCTCTCAGATTTTTGTAATTCCACTCGAAGAAGCGGTAAAATTATGTTTTTTTAAAAAATTCAGTTTTTTAACTACCACTTAGTGGTTTCACTATTCATCAAAAAAATGAAAGTTTACAGAAAAATACCAAAAATTAGGCCTAAGATATTTTTGATATTATGAATTCAAAAATGATTTTTATTTTACCAAATTAAAAACATATCCGTTACATTAACTAATTTAAAAATTAATTTCTGTTGTTAAAACAAATAGCGTGTTTTTAAAAGATAATAACTATCAAAAGATTGACACTTGTTTATGTCTAGTTTAAATGTGAAATTACAACCAATGAAAATCATTGTATTAAATTGTAAAAATATATTCTAAATATACTTTAAAACCACTCAAATTAATAATTTATCACTATTAATTATTTCAATTAAAAAAATTGTTTTAAATTAAAATTTAATAATTTTCACTATTCATCAGAATATGAAAGTTATCTGAAAAGTACCCAAATTTCACCCTAAGCTAATTTCGATATTCCAAATCCAAAAATGAAGTTCAATTTGAAAAATAAAATTTACAAAATTTCAAAAAGTGGTTATTACTATTCATAACGGCTAGTTTTAATAATAACATATTGTTGTTTAGTGAAACTCGCTATTGCGTACGACGAAAGCTATCGAGGAAGGTCGCGTTTGCGTGTAAAGAAAGCCATGCTACTGTTGTGTGTAGTGAAAGATTCATTTGATGATTTATATAACATAAAAACAAAATATTTCTCATAAAAGTCTCGGGTGTTACATTCTACCCCCTTAAAATGAATTTCACCCTCCAAATTCATCACTTTCTAACAAAAAGACGAGGACACCTCTCCCTCATCATATCCTCAAGCTCCCATGTGGCTTCTTCTAATTGGTTGTTCCTCCATAAAACATTCACCAAGCGAATGGTCTTGTTCTGTAGGACTTTTTCACTACGATCTAGAATCTCTATCAGCTGTTCTTCATATGAAAGATCTGTATCCAGCAGTACAACTTCTGAACTGAGTACATGTAAAGGATCTGGTATGTAATTTCTCAGGAGAGATAAATGGAACACATTGTGAACTTGAGAGAGATTTGGTGGAAGCACCAATAAGTAAGCTACCTTTCCAACACGATCCAGTATTTCGAAAGGACTGATATATATGGGGCTCAACTTCCCCTTATTTCCAAATCTCATGACCCTCTTCCAGGGAGATATTCATAAGAACACTTTATCACCCACTTCAAACTCTAGGTAATTTCTTCGGTTGTCGGCATAACTTTTCTGTCGACTCTGAGCTGTTCTTATGTGTTGTTGAATAGATCGGACCTTTTCTGCCATCTCATCAACAAGATCAGGTCCTAATAGCTTTCTTTCCCCAACTTCATCCCAGCAAGTTGGAGTCCTGTATTTCTTTCCATAGAGAGATTAATAATGAGCCATCTGAATACTGGAGTGAAAGCTATTATTATAAGAAAATTCCAACAAAGTTAGGTGTTGATCCCAACCACCTTTGAAATCCATAGAGCATGCTCTCAACATATCTTCTAGAGTTTGAATTGTTCTCTCAGACTGACCGTCTGTCTGAGGATGATAAGCACTGCTGAAACTCAACACTTTATCCCGAGTATGCTGAAGACTTCACCAAAACATTGAGGTAAATCTTGGATCCCGATCAGATAGAATAGAAAGTGGTACTCCATGCAATCTTAGCACTTCCTTTACATATATCCTGGCAAGCTGATCCAGAGATAAATCCTCTCTAATAACAATGAAGTGTGCTGACATTTTAAGACGATCAACTATGACCCAGATAGCATTATTTTATTTGGATGTTTTAGTATGTCATGTGACAAAGTCCATAGTGATGTTTTCCCATTCCCATTCGGGTATGGGTAATGGGTGTAACATCCCCTTAGAATTCTATCTCTCAACTTTAACTTGCTGACAAACCAAGCATCAAGAGACATATTCTGCAACATCTCTTTTCATGCCATCCCACCAGAAGTACTCTTTCAGGACCCTATACATCTTCGTGCTTCCAGGATGAATAGAGAATGAAGAACTATGAGCCTCATCCAGCAGCTCTTTCTTTAATTCTGGGATGGCAGGATCACAAACCCAATTCTTGAACTTTATTATCCCATCACAATCAAGGTTGAATTCAGGAATATTTCTCACCTTCTTTTGTAACACTAGATCTTATTTCTGTGCGTCTTTAATATTCACATGTATAGATGGTTGAACAATCATTTGAGAAAGATACGATTTTCCCCCTTCCATTAAAATTCCTAGATCCATCCTTTGTAAATCTATATGTATTGGATCTTTTGTGATCCTCATTATGGATAAGCTATCATGGTCTTGTCAACTTAATGCATCTTCCACCTTGTTTGCTTTCCCAGGGTGGTAATGAATTGAGAAGTCGTAATCCTTAATCAGTTCCAACCATCTTCTTTGGCGCATATTCAGCTCCTTTTGTGTGAAAATATACATTAAACATTTATGATCAGTATAAATGTCACACCTTTCTCTATAAAGATAATGCCTCCAAATATTTAATGCAAGGATTACGCAGCTAACTCCAAATCATGAGTTGGGTAATTTTGCTCATGGATTTTCAATTGTCTTGAGGCATAAGCTATCACCATATCATTTTGCATAAGAACACAACCCAGCCCCTTCTTGGATGCATCACTATAGATCACAAACCCTTCTCCACTACAAGGAAGTGTGAGAACAGGTGCACTGGATAACCTTGTTTTCAACTCCTTGAAATTCTCTTCACATTCCTCCGTCCAAACAAACATAACTTCTTTCTGAGTCAACCTGGTTAGTGGATTAGATAATCGGGAAAAATCTTTCACAAAACGTCGATAATATCCAGCCAAACCATGAAAACTTCAGATCTCAGTTACTGTTGTTGGTCTCGACCATCTTTCAATAACCTCTGTTTTTGCTGGATCCACAGATATCCCCTCTTTTGAGATTATGTGACACAAAAATGCAACTTTTTGAAGCCAAAATTCACACTTGGTAAATTTGGCATAAAGCTTCTCCATTCTCAGGCTCATCAATATAATTCTCAATTGATCATCATGTTCTTCCTTTCTCATTGAATAGACAATAATATCGTCTATAAAGACTACCACAAATTGATCTTGATAGTATCTAAAGACTCTATTCATCCGATCAATGAAGATAGCAGGGGCATTAGTAAGACCAAATGGCATCACTATAAATTCATAGTGTCCATACTTTGTATGGAAAGCCGTCTTTCGTATATCCTCCCTTTTGACCCTTAATTGATGATGCCCTGAACAAAGATCAATCTTGGAAAAGTATTGATCTCCGTGTAGTTGGTCAAATAAGTCATCAATGCATGGGAGAGGATATTTGTTCTTGATAGTGATCTTGTTAAGTTCTCAATAATCAATGCAGAGTCTCATTGATCCATATTTCTTCTTAACAAATAGAACAGATGCTCCCCAAGGTGACACACTAGGGCGTATGAATCCCTTATCATGATTATCTTGGAGTTGCTTCTTCAATTCCTGCAACTCAATTGGGGCCATTCTATAAGGTTTCTTTGAAATAGGCAAAGCACTCGGTACGAGTTCTATTGAAAACTCAACTTCACGATTTGGTGGAAGACCCGGTAATTCCTCCGGAAATATATCATCAAACTCTCGTACAATGGGAATATTCTTAATTGTGAGTTTCTCACCAACCATTTGAGATAAATAACCTTCATTCAGTGGAATCAATACCCATAAGATGGAAGGAATTTCCACTGAAAGGTTATGTTCATCCTTGCATCGATAGAAAATCATAGATTGATCTGGAATATGAAATATGACTTCCCTTATTTGGAAATTGATATGAGATCCATATAAAGAAAGCCAATCCATGCCAAGAATCACATCAAATTCCACTATAGGAAGGATCACACGATTTGCAGGAAGCACTTTCCCACAAACATCAATCGGGGAAGAATTATAAACTTTTGATGCGACTGTTGTGCCATTAGGTGTTGTCACAGCTAACTCAACATCTAATTGTTGAGGTAATAGGGTGATACCCTTATAAAAATTTTCAGAAATAAAAGAGTGGGTGGATCCAGAATCAAATAAAACATTTGCAACTTTAGAGTGGGTGGTAAGTGTACCTTTCACCACATTGTTATCGTACTCCACATCACTGATAGAAATTGCACGTGACTTTCCTTTTTCTTTAGACTTATGATTTTTTTGATGTCGATCATCATCAACAACCCTTGGATTAGGGCATTTATTGGAAAAATTCCCCATCTCCTTGCACTTGAAACATGGAAGTGTAGTAGGTTTATTCTGTGTGTCCCTTCCTTTGTTTGCATCATTAGACATCTTATTCCCATCATTGCGGCATTCAAATGCTCGATGACCTTCCTTTCCACATTTGAATCATTTACTTGTCCCTTTGAGACAACTCCCTCCATGTTTCTTTCCACACTTTGAGCATAAGGGAAAGCTCGTCTTCTTTTCAGTGTGCTCTTTATATTTTCCTTTAAATTACATTTTCCTCTTCTTATCAAAACCATATGACTGATGGGTTACTCCAATCTCCATATCAACTTGGAGAGAACATCGAACGACTTCCTCATAGCTATTGAAGTCCTTTATGGCTAAGGCCCTTCGAAGACTTGGTTTTAAGCCACTAAAGAATCGATCGATCTTACTCTCAAGTTGGATAATAATACCCGAAGCATACCTTGCATGTCATGTAAAATTTGTTTCATATGTACCAACAGATTCATCATCCTTTTTCTTCAGTTCAAGAAACTCTTTCTCCATCTTTGTTCGGAGAATACGAGGGAAGTACTTATTGAAAAATAAGTTCTTGAACTCGTCCCATTCCATGGACTCAATTTCATCCCTTTGCCTCGTATTCATAATAAGATTCCACCATTGATCAGCATCTCCTTCCAAACGACACACTGCTAGGATGACTTTATCATGTTCAGAACATTGAAGAACTGAAAATATCTTTTTAGTAGTACTAATCCATTGTTCATAAACTAATGGATCAGTAGACCCACTGAAAGATGGTGGACGGTGCGTCATGAAGGATTCAAAATAATTTTGCTCCTTCCATTGCTCGTTTGGAAGTCCTACATGATCCATAGCTATAAAAAGTTTCATGAGCATGGCTACAAGATTTTGCATTCCAGCTCCCATAACTTTTGGTTGCTCAGGGGGACAATCATTGCATTGCCCGTCACATTCCGCATTAACACGGTTCCTTCGGGTTCCAGCCATTGACTAAAACCAAGAAGAATAGTGTGAGAAACACTAATTATAATTGTAAAACCACATAATCAAGAATAAAATTTCACACTTATTATCTTATCCTAGGTTATTCATGGTCATTTCTTAAAAACTAATATTATGTTCTATTCTTAAAATTATCCACAAGGTTCTTACTAAGGCTTTCACATCCTAGTTTCCAAAGGTTGACTATACCTTTCCTCTAATACTAACTATAACGACCCAAACTTTACATACATGGTTAATACTTAAAAATTGAAGCATACTTATTACAACATATAACAAAACCATGAAAGGACTGTATAAGTATAGTTTCTTTAGAAAATGGGAAACATAAACAACTGGGTCATAAAGTATCTACATTGTCTCCCATTTATTTCATCATAACTATAGTCCCTTTTGGCATATCTTACTTAATAACATTCTTCCTGACCTGCGAAAATAATACATTCAAAAGGGTTAGATCAAATTTTTAGTAAGGGTAAACAAAAGAAATATCAATCACATCATATTCATATAAACATAACATTTTGGAAATCATAACCTGCAAAAGATAGCATAATTTCATAACATGGGATAAATCATAGTAGTGAAATTAAATCCCACTAATAATAACTTAAAACATTAAACATTGCGTCATAAACACATAATCATAGAGAATCATTTCTTATTAGTCAAGACTCATTGCCAAGACTATCTTAGTGGACAAAGTCCATTTCTGAACCGAGTTCACTCCTCGTTTCAGTCATGTTTCACGGAACCAGTTTAACCTGCCATTCCAGCCATGTATATCTCATGGGAAATAAAATCATTACCCAATTCATTTGAGGGAGTTATAGGTCCCACCCATCTCATAATTATACCATTCATATGTGTGCCACAAAATCATAAATCATACTTCATTTCATAACCCATGTAATAAAAATTGGATTCTTAAACAACATGACATCATAAAACAATTCATATAAGATAAAGGAATTCATAAAAATAATTCCATCATAACATAATAAAATAAATTTACTAATAGGGATAGAAACAGAACCCTATATTATCTTATATGGAAAATAATTTTGATAAAACACTTGAACTCCATTCTTGAATAAAATATCCTTTCTACTTCAAAAACATTTTCCTTTCAAAACATGTCATACAATTTTAAACTAAAAGAAGTTGATTAAAAATAATCATTAAAACTTTTAAAGTATGCTTCTTCGAAATAATGTTTTAAAAATCCATTCATGCCATATAAGTTAAAAAACATTCTTCTCGTACTTTTGTCGAAAAAGTCAAAAAGTACCTCGTACGAAAAATGACAAAAGATTCCTTTTATATCTTTTACTAAAAACCCACCAAAGGGTAAAATTGGATATAAACTATTGTAGAAGGATATAAATCTTACATATTGAGGAACCGTGGATGTGGATGATAAATATTCCCTAATAAATTTTGAAGTATAAACAATCTCGGATAAAAAATGAGATTGCGAGATTTTCAATTACCTTAGGTCCGATTTGCATAGTAAGTTTCCAAAACTCATGTATAATGATTTAAATAGTTTTATTGACTTATTAAAGAATCATACTTATTTTTATGATATCATATATGGTCATATTCTTAGCTTCTTATTAGTAATATTTCATTTCTACTTGTTATTCGGGTGTTTATTACTTTTTGTTCTTATGCGTGTTTTGTTGAATAAATTCTTATTTTTCTTTTTAGGTTGTAGATACCAAATTTCCAGAATTGTATTAGTGTAATATATATCATTTTATTTCACTCAATTCATTTATATAAACATTATTCAATGAAGATCATGTATAACGAGTCGCATCACATCGTGGAGACGGTATTCCGTACGTATGCACGAGCGATGATATCGTTCCCATGATCGTGGAATTGTATTGGAGTGTATGTATACAATTTAAGAATCAATATCACTTTAAAATAATCATATATAGTTATTATTTACACCATTATACCCATCTGAGTAAGGTGGTGGTGGAAAATAGATTACACCACGGCGTGGAGACGGTATTGCGTACGTACACACGGGTGGTGATTTCATTTTCCGTAGGACAGATAGATGGTGAAATATGGTTTTTTCATAATTATAATAACATATCAGTATATGAGTGATACTTATGTTTTTAAATCATAATGAAACAACTAAAGAAGAATAAGTGGAAGAAGAAATAATGATGAAAGAATCGGTAACGGGCATTACCTCTTCTTTGAATCGCCTCTTTGAGACCTCCTCTTAGGGTACTAAAATTGGTCTTTGAAGAATAACAGAACCTCTAGAATGTTTATATGGAAGTGGAGAAGAGAATTTTGCAGGGTTTTTTCGAGATGTAATGGTTAATGTGGTGTGAGGAAGAGAGGGAGGAGGTTCCCTTTTAAAAGGGAGGAGAGGGGCACCTTTGGAATAACTAAAAATATTTTTTTATTATAAAGTCAAATTTGGTTTTTAATAGCTCCAAATTGATATATTTCGAAGATAAGGTGGGGCTGGATCTAAATCATCTTATCCAATATAATTTAGACATGTTTAGGTATCAATGTTAACCATATCATTTAGATTTAACATTAAGTTAGATAATTTAACTTTTACCGTGTCTTCTTGTTTTCTTACACTATAAGGTTAATAAACATACTATATCAAGCCAAACGAACCCAAAGTTGATTATTAATATATATATAACCTTATCTAAGTCATTTGGCCGAATATTATATTTTTATTAATAAAATAACAATTAATAATATAGTATTTGTTTTAAAAATTATTTTATGTCAATTTTGACACTATTTTGTAATGGTTTTTTGTGAAAATCATAATAGAATGATTAGTTCGAGAAAATTTAATTAAATCAATACTTACATGTCATATTAACATATAATTTTTTTTTAATTCATAAAAAGTCTCAAATTACATTTATTTGGGTATTTATAACATCAATTATGTCAATATTTCATTAATAAGATAATTACTGCATCATCATTGTATCATAAATAAATAAAATTATTTTAAGTATAAAAAATAAAAATAAAATACCATTATGTAGGAAATAGTTTTATATTTTTAATTAATATTTATAGTCTAATTTATCTTATGTATAAACCTATATTAAAAATGTTTTAGTTATTAAACATTGATTTTAACTATTTTAACCCTTCTTTAAATAAATTGATAATAAATGTCCTAATCTAATCCAGGTGGGCCTAAATGGTCATATTTTATTACTAAGGTTGTTTTTGGTCAAATTACACTTATCCAATAGAATTAGGTCATGTTTTAGGATAATATTAATATCATTTTTACCCTTAACTACCCTATTTACTTTTAACCGTGGTCAAAAAAAGTAAAAAATTACTATTCACCAAAAACTATTTTCATCTCATTGAACCACATTTTATGTACTGACATCAACCGTGCCACTCGGATTATTGAAAGTCCACTCACAGAAGCGGTAAAATTAAGTTTTATGAAAAAATTCAGTTTTATGAAAAAATTCAGTTTTTTAACTACCACTTAGTGGTTTCACTATTCATAAAAAAAATGAAAGTTTCCAGAAAAATACAAAAAATTAGGCCGAAGATATATTTGATATTATCAATTCAAAAATGATGTTTATTTTACAAAATTCAAAACATATCATTTTCATTAACTAATTTAAAAATTAATTCCCGTCGTTAAAACAAATAGCGTGTTTTTAAGAGATAATAACTATCAAAAGATTGACATTTGATTATGTCTGGTTTAAATGTTAAATTAAATCCAATGAAAAACATTGTATTAAATTGAAAAAATATATTATAAATATACTTTAAAACCACTCAAATTAATAATTTATCACTATTAGTTATTTTGATTAATGAAGTTGTTTTTAATTAAAATTTAATAATTTTCACTATTCATCAGAATATGAAAGTTATCCGAAAAGTACCAAAATTTCACCCTAAGATAATTTCGATATTCCGAATCGAAAAATGAAGTCCATTTTGAAAAATAAAATTTACAAAATTTCATAAAGTGTTTATTACTATTCATAAGGGCTAATTTTAATAATAGCATATCGTTGTTTAGTGAAACTCGGTATTGCGTACGACACAAGCAGTAGAGGAAGGCCGCAGTTGCATGTAAAGCAAGCCAAGCTAGGGTTGTGTGTAGTGAAAGAGTAATTTGATTATTTATATAACATAAAAACAAAATATTTCTCATAAAAGTCTCGGGTGTTACAGAAACCCACATATTTGAAGGAATTAATCACATAGCCTCCGAAGGTACAAATTAACATTTATCTCCAAATAACATCAGTTGCTCTTAATGTCTCATACTGAAAAGTAAATAACCTAATCACATATCCTCAATTATAGGTTAATAATTTCCATAGATAACCCAAAATCAACTTACTCTTGATTCATAAAATCATCTAACTAAAAATAATTAGTCAAACTAACCAGGGACTTCAGGTAGTCCAATGGTAGGCGATAAATAATAGCCGCACTTTGGGTGTGGGTTCGATTCGCACATCATTGTCTGACGCGATGGGTTGTCACACGGTTTGTGTGTTGTCCATTTTCCAAAACTATATAATTCTTAAAACATTCCCTGAAACGAGATAAAATCTTCAAAAATATCCATAACATTATTTAACATCAAGATTATCCAATGTCGTTCATATTCCATCATAACTTATAGTAACCCATAATTACTTCCAAAGTAAGGATCATATAAACCCTAATGGTTACCTTTATAATTATTACCTTAAATTCCATGTTGAGTTGGTTCTGTTGTACAAGATTCACTAGAGAACTCACTAAGTTTCAAGTGGTTGATCATGACTCCTGATAGTTGGTTAGAATAATCATGAGGCTTCTCATTGAATCCCCCATTTCATCCAGTCTCTTAATCAGAGAACCACCACAGTTTCCTTCAAACCCATTGTTACTTTGGTGCCAGCTAGATCCATCCATTTACTAAAACCAGAAATGTCAATGTGAGTATATCAACAAAATCGTTATGTACTAAAGAGGAATATTAACACTAAGATATACTTATCCAAGTTATCTCAAAGTCATTCCATCCTTCAAAAATAACAATGTGTCTATCCAATATAATAACCATTGTGGTTATACCCAACTTGTCACATAACACTCTAAACTCTAATTTTATCTAAACTATCCTTTGATACCAACTATAAAGACTCGGCCTTAAACATTACTTATTATGTAATTAAATGAATAATTCACATTGAGGATCTTTTGAGGTTTAGAGTTTTAGATAATTAGGACATAGCTATTATATCTCAATGATTAAAAAGTAGAAAAATCTACTCAGCTTCCATTTTTTCACAAAAATAAAAACTCTTGAAAAAAAGAGTCATGTATAGTTCATTGTTTTAGACAGCCTGACATTTCCTTGATCCCATCCTTGACCCTATTCAACTTTATGTCCTGTGAAAAACATTTCAAAAAAACATGGGATGATCATAAAAAGCTCTGTAAGGGTTATAACAATACGGAATGAAAACATTTGTCCATGTATACATAAAAATCAATGAAATCATACTTTACTCTTAAAACATATGAAATTTAACATACCTCATGAAATCATAAGATTTATGAATAACTCATAGAAATCATAATACATAAATGTATCCTGAGGCATTAATAACATTCTTATAGGTAGTAACCCTCATGGTTACGTTTGGAATACCCATCACAGTATATTCCCTAAATCTCTTCGTAGAAACCTTAGTGATGAACCCCTTCATGTTACCCAATGCATTGGAGAGCTATATCGGGCTCACCCGCCCTTAGTTTATCACAGAACCACCCGTCTTCATAAACAATGCCCAAGAACCATATAATAATCAAAACACATATCTTAATCACCAAGGAAATATAACATTCCCACATTTCAATAACAATACAAAATTTTATGATATTGAAATAATGAATCCATTCTAAAAACCATTTTCAAATACATTTAAAACATTAAAAAAAGAGATATTAGAATCAAAGTGTCCCATACCACTTTGAAGATTTTAACATTTTAAACCATTAATATACACATTAATAAATCCTTAGAACCATATTGAAAACATGGATATTAATGAGAAATATTTATAAGAATAAATCATTAAAACATTTAAAACGATATTTTAGTTAATGGGTTTTTAACAAAATGAGAGACACTTGAAAAAAAATAATTGAGGAATAACATTTATTGAAAACTTTATAGTATCATGAGAATAAAATTATTCATGAAATAATATTTCAAAGGATAGTATATAAACCATATATGTGTGAATTGGTGTATAACAACAATGAAGTCTCAATAGAAATTCAAAATGAGATAAAATCCCTTATAAAGAAGGTATCCTTAAATTAAGTATAAATAAATCTCATAATTATGTGTGACAAATATAAAAACACAAAATATAAGTGTATATTATGTGTAAAACAATCAGAGGTCATTAACACATATTCATATGATGAAATATTCAATAACTACAAGTCTAACCCAAGGAAATCGAAATTGGGATAAGAAATTCCCTTGTAAAATTTCGACAACATAACGACATCACATTAAAATTCAGAAAATGATTTGATGAGACAAAAAGGGTATCTCATCACTTGGAAATAAATTTTACATCCATAAGTATATATAAGAACATATCCCTACTTAATAATATGTAAATTAAATGACATAACAAAAGAAGTCTTTTAAAAAAAGGAGGGTGAAAGGTCCACTTACCGATTTGGGTATCTTTCGAGACGTAAACCCCATGGAAGATGGGTCATACAATGAAGATGTAAATACCCATAAATTAAATTTTATTACAAAAAGTTTATAATAATGGGTAGTACATACACCACTCAATGTAAATGGTGGAAAATGTAGCATAAATTTCATAGGAATAAAAGTGAGATGAAAAATCCCTTACAAAAACTCGGCAACCTAATGGCGCCACTTAAAACTTCAAAGATTTATGAGATAAAATAGGGTCTCTCATAATATAAACATAAAAACTACAGTATGTGTAATATAAAATAACATCCCAAAACATAATAATGATTATCTTAAAAGAAATGACATAAAATAGAGTACTTAAAAAGAAAGAGAGAGGTAGCATCCCTTACGAAAATTCGGCAGCCTAATGGCGCCACATAAAAATTAAAAATATGAATTGATGTGAATAAGAGGGGGTATCTCATCATGTGAAAATAGAAATTACAGTATGGATAATATAAAATAACATCCTCCTACATAAGAACATGGAGAAAAAATGAAATGACATAAAAGAGGGTACTAGAAAAGAAAGAGAGAGAGGTCGGATCCCTTACCTCAAGTCCCACTTGTCTTGTTCGTTAACTTATATTCATGAATAATAAACATTTGTCAATTTATTATTTTATTAAGGTACTCCTTTAAATATTATTATTCAGTTCCTATCACATATTATAATTTTTTAATAATTGGTTAATAATGTGATTTCATATCAGACGTTTTTGTCGATGTTTGGTACATGAGTCAAAAATGAACTTGTTTGAAAATGATTGTCCATGTAGTTATAAGTAAATCATCTCCAGAATAGAATAAATGATTAAAATATCATATATATCTAGTACATATTCATTTTATACTATTCCATAACATTTGGATATAAAATGAAATGAAATGCACCGTTCATTGAGACGGTAGGTCGTACGTACGCATGAACGCTACTTTCATTTATTTGACATTTTAATGGAATTAAAAATAATTGAGAGATATATATATTATAATCCAGTATAATATATAACTTTTATAGGTCACATACGTTCATTAATTTCAGTCTTTATTCATTCCATGTATTGCATGAATGATTCACATCACTTGAGGGGGCGGTAGTCCACACTTCCTCGTATGAAATTAACGCATTAGCACAACATGAAGAGTATAAAGGTATGGTTTAAATATAAAATAAAGAATAATATGGAAAAAATAAATACCATATATATCATATATAAAATACAGTGACATCATAATGTCCACCATGAATGGTGTTAAGAGAATATTTAACAATCATCGTTTCGTTAGACAGTAATTCGCCATCCACAGAAACAATATGTTCTTTAACCATTAGACGGAGGTGTGTGTAAGTGTAGCTATAATACATCACATAAAAACATCCTAGTATATTTAATATAGTGGTTTTGTTACAAAATAAAGGAATAAAAATATTTTAGGGGTTTGGAGAAGCAAAATAAAACAAAATAACACAAGTGAAGACATTACCTTTAAATCGGGTAACTCATCTTGGTTTGAACCAAAAGCATTTCTTGAAGAGCATTCTGCCAAAGGTGAGGATTCAATGATGAAGAGAGGTATTTGGAGTGATGAAATGGGTAGGTTTTGTCCGAGTAAAATTCTTTAGAGGTGTGGGTAATGTGGTAGAGTTGAGGGCCTTTTATAAGAGAAGAGGAGGGGCACTCTTTGAAAGTTATAAAATATCACTTTATTATAAAATGATTGTTGGATTTTAAAGGTCCCAAAAGGATATATTTCTAGGGTAAGTTGATAAGGTTTTTAAATCCACCCATCAAATAGGTTTGTGACAAATTTAATACTTATAGTTTACCGTATAGTTAAAACCGTCGAATAAATGTTAGAGGCTTAAAGTTCAAATGAATCCAATTTTAAGCATAAATCATCAAATGTTATTTAAACTTGTCACAAACCTATTTAATGGGTGGATTTAAAAACCTTATCAACTTACCCTAGAAATATATCCTTTTGGGACCTTTAAAATCCGAAAATAATTTTAAAATAAAGTGATATTTTATAACAATGTATCTATAAAATAACAATTCCTACTA
>OY728150.1:2084603540-2084703707 GCA_963277665.1 Viscum album
ACAGGGACTTTGATCCATGTCAAGGCATGGTACGTAGGGTCTCCACGAGATTCAAGCCCACCACCCTGTCATTCCAACCCCCTTCACATCAGTTCACCCCCGTCCTGCATGACATTAAATTGTATTCCCACACCATCTTGAACTATGTGGTCTTTCATCCATGTAAAGGCACGGTACGTAGGATGCCTCCACGAGGTTCAAGCCCAACAACCATCGGACCCCCGGTCCATCTTCATGTCGGCTCACCGACACACCTGATGCACCCAATTTGTGTATACATTTTCATATATATAATTGAAAATAAAAACATGTTTTCAGAAAATATCTATTTTTTCATGAACATATTCTTTGATTTTGATGATTCTGGTTACTTTAAAGATCATTATGGCTAGAATACATAAATCAAGGGAAGTCTGTTAAAATTTTGAAACAACACAGCGTGTACTTTATATACACGCTGTGTACATCCAGACAGAGACTCGGACCGAAGGAGGGTGTACACGCCCATGTCATCAGACATAAGATACATTCCATGTGAGGAGTCATTACACGTCGTGTGCTACATTCTAGAAGTGATTGTTTCCAAGAAGGTTATACACGCCCATGTGGCCATTGGAGGAGACACGACATATTCCATTTTTTCACGCCGTGTCTGATTTTATAGAAGGAGTTGGTTGAAAAATTTTGACACTACACGCCATGTATGGAAGCGCTACATGCTGTGTACACTCAACCATCAGGCTGTATCGTGTTCAAAAGTCAAATATGGCATGTTAGGCCGCCTACCCATGGAAAAATTGGTTCCAAATCACGTTGACGAAAAGTACAGGGCGTGTACTCTCTATACACGTCATGTACTTTATTTTTCTATAAAAAGAGGCCTTGGCCTTCATATTTGGGAGGTTGGAAACCATTGGATGGGAGGGATGCTTTGCTAATACAATTCCCTAAAGCCACCGAGGTGACATCATTCCACCATACCACCTTCCAACACCTTACCTCAACGCTTACATAATGAATCTGGCAGGTATCACATGTGTCATTTCACTTCTGCTTTCTATGTGTAACTAAACTCCTCGTGTTGGGGCTGTAAATTAAGGATTGTAATTTGTTTATTTCTTTATATAGTTGTGTTTGCTCATTGTAAATCTTTTTACTCTTCTTAATTCACTATCAAATATAACTGAGAATTCTGAGCCGGAACAAGGGAAGAATTCTCAGCGATACAAAAGAGAAGTAACGGTAAAAACATCCATGACCATTGGAAAGAGTTCTCCGATTCAAATAATGGACTAAACTTAATAAAGAATTAAGAATAATGAATACCGGACCAAGGAGTCAACTTCTCTAATTCCAAACAAGGGGAACCGGACCAAGGAAATCTTGTAACAAAATGAAATCTAGAATGAAGAATTATCATGAACATCACAACCATTTAAGAAATCTGCATAAGAACTCCTAAATCACCATAGCCCTGACACGTCTTTTCTTCCCATTTTAAACTCATTAAATTCACTCATTATTTTCTTTAAAACTGTTAATTATTTGTTCATAGTAAAACAATATAGTTTTAATCCAAACCAAAATCAAACCAATCAACTCTAAATTCTGCATACTTCACCTAATTAAGTATTAACTCGATTGAATTCACGTACGCCATAGTTCCATGTAGATAGACCCCGAAATTATGCTTTAAAAAAGTTTTAAGAATGGATAATTATTTTGGGACGCATATAACTTCAGCCATAATGACAAGCGAGACCAAATTTTGGCACTGTTGCCGGGGAACTCTTTTGTTTTAGTGCTAAGATTTAAATTCTGTTGAAATGGATTTAAGTAAAAATAAAAATCATAAAATCTCAAAAATATCTTTTCTAATCCCATTTCAAATTTTCGCTTTTCATTTTCCTTTGTTACACCTGGTATATCTGTTGTGATTGTGTTGAAGCTTAATGTGCATGAATAAATGCCCTACACGGTCCAAGAACGCCGAGTCATCGGATCTACTTCCGCAGGACCCAGAGATTGAACAGACCCTGCTTTGTCATCGGCGTGCACTAAAAAAAGCTCACAACCAACAACCCTCTATCTTGGTGAACACGGAAGAGGGTGAACCAGCCGTGGATGCTATGGTTGAGCAGCAGTACCAGGATCAGCAGCCTCCCACTACTGGTCTATCGGAGCAGGCTCCTGTAGGCTTTGTAGAATTCCTTCTGAGGAATTTCCAACGGCCGCCGCAACAACCTCCTCCAGTGTATGGACAACTGAAACAACCACAGCAACTCTTCCAACAACCTTATTTTGCCACTCAGGAGTAGCAATATCTGTAACCTCCACCCCCTCAGTAGCTACCTCCAAGACGTACTCTTATGGAGTATGGTCTTCCTTCAATCTACAGGGCTGATCCGAGCATCGTCCATCCTCCGTTCCTATCCCAGCACTTCAAGATCAAGCCTGCTATCATGCAGCTGATCCATAACATTGTCCAATTTGGAGGCCTACCCAGCGAGGACCCGAACGCCAATCTCTCCAAATTTTTGGAAGTCTGCGACACATTTCGGTACATTGGCGTGTTCGAGAATGCCATCCGTCTTCACCTATTTCTCTTTTCTCTATGGGACAAGGTGAAAGACTGGATCAAGGGGATGCCATGAAGATCTATCCTAACCTGGGAGGAGCTAGCCCAGGAGTTCCTGTCCAAATACTTCTCACCATCGAAGAAGGTGACACTAAGGAACAAGATTCACAACTTCCAGTAGCATGACTCCGAGTCATTATACGAGTCCTGGGAACGTTTTAAAGAGATGCTACGAAAATTCCCACACCACAGACTCCTACTCTGGATGCAAGTCCAAACCTTCTACGGAGGACTTACAACGACTACCAAGTTCGTGGTGGATCCTTCTGCTGGAGGTACGGTGATGCGGAAATCCCCCGAAGATCTATTCAAACTACTAGAAGACATGTCAACCAATATTTTGCAGTGGAACTCCAAGCGGGAAACTCAAAAGTGAGGTATGCATAATATTGATGCTACCACTATGTTAGCTGCTCGGTTGGATGTTGTGTCCAAGAAAATTGACGAATTGAATCTCAAAGGAGCGTCTCATGTTCATGCGGCGAACCATCCAACATGTGGCGACTGTGGTAACAACCACAATCTGGGAGAATGCCCGAGACTTCCATCCGACCCTTCGACAAGTGAGGTGAGCTTTGTTTCTCAAAATCGAGGGTTGAATCAATACCAACAGTACCAAAACCCAGTGTGGCGAGATAATCAGAACCAAGGCTGGGGCCAACCACAACAAAACCCTCCTCCCCAGCAACCGCCCGACTATAATTAGCCTCAGTACCAGAATCAGTTTCCAAGACAACAAATCCAGCAGGGATCCAATCAGTAGCAAGGGTACCATAACCCTCAGCCACAACAACAAAGGAAACAACCGCCTCCACCACCTACCCAGACATCTCATCAAGAGAACACATCAAGGTTATAGGACCTGATAAATAAATTTATATCAACTACTGAAATGAAATTCCTGAACCAGGAGGCTTCCATCCGAAGCCTCGAGAATCAAATTGGCCAGATATCAAACCATCTATCAGGGAGGAAGCCGGGTACACTACCAGGAAACACTGAGAAGAACCCACGGGAGGAGGCCAATTCTATCACCTTGTGTATCGGAAAGGCATTTCCACAGAAGGAACCAACCCACCAGTAAACTACACCACCTTCCCCTGTTGATAAAGAAGGTTTAGTTTTAGATCCCTCTTCATCTAAAGAACCATCACCAGAGGCTCAAATAGGAAAGGGAAAAGAAGTCGTCAAACCATTTGTGCTTGCATTACCTTTCCCAGAAAGAATAAAGTAGAGAAAACTGGACCACCAATTTCGTAAATTTATAGAGGTGTTCATAAAGATCCATATCAAATACCCATTTGTGGTGGCTATGACACAAATGCCTACATACACCAAATTCACGAAGGAAATCCTTTCCAATAAGCGGAAGATGGAGGATCTGGGTGTTATTGCACTGAAAAAGGAGTGCTTCGCGGTTGTTCAACATTCAATTCCTCTAAAGCTCCAGGATCTAGGTAGTTTTACTATTCCTTGCACAATTGGACCCTGTGAATTTAGAAAATAATTATGCAACTTGGTAGAAAGTGTCAAACTCATGTCATTCAGTGTTTTCTAAAAACTCGGACTCCGTGATTTGAAGCCGACCCGAGTAGCCCTCCAACTAGTTGATCGATCCATTAAGTATCCAAAGGGGATACTGGAAGATGTATTGGTGAAAGTGGGACGATTGATCCTACATGCTGACTTCATTATCCTGGACATGGAGGAGGACCCGGAGGCACCACTTATATTTGGAAGACCTTTCCTAGCCACTGGGAAAGCACTCATCGACGTGCACCAGGGAGAGTTGGTTTTCCGGGTAGGGGACAAAAGGGACTCCTACAATGTTTTAAAGGCTATCAAACAGGAATCGGTACCAGAGCATGGAAACTACAACAAAGTGAGTACCTTGGACGAGCAATTGTGCATACAAGAAGATGATCTGGTATGCTCTTCCATTTCTAATGATAATGATTTTCTAGACATACCTATTGATGATGAGCCAGAGGACCTAAAATTAATTGAAGTACAGGGTGGTCACTACTGGAAACGAGTAGTCATTCCTGACATCTTATAAAGTACAGAAGTAAAACCATTAGTGCCTTTAGTTGAAAATGCGCCTGAACTCGAACTGAAGCATCTTCCATCTTCTCTCAAGTATGGGTATTTAGGGCCCAATCAAACATTGCCTGTTATACATAATCCAAAACTGTCACATTAGCAGGAAGATGCACTTCAGTAGGTCCTCAAATAGAGGAAGCATGCTATTGGGTGGACAGTTGCAGATTTGTAGGGTATCAGCCCCACCATTTGCACCCATAAGGTGCTCCTTGAAGAAGGTGCCATGAAATCTCGGCAACCACAACGGCGCTTGAATCCTCCCATGAAGGAAGTTGTAAAAAAAGATGTGATCAAATTATTAGATGCAGGAATCATCTATTCTATCTTGGACAGTTCGTGGGTGAGTCCCCTCCAAGTGGTACCCAAAAAGGGAGGTATCATTGTGATTTAAAATGAAAAGAACGAGCTTATCCCTACACGCACTATCACGGGCCGACGAGTCTGTGTTGATTACCAGAAGCTAAACGATGCCACAAGAAAATCATTTCCCCTTGCCATTCATGGATCAAATGCTAGAGAGACTAGAGGGGCACAACTTCTATTGCTTCCTCAACGGTTATTCTTGCTACAACCAAATATCCGTTGCTCCATAGGATCAGAAAAAGAGCACATTCACTTTCCCCTATGACACATTTTCTTATCGAAGGATGTCTTTCGGAATGTGAAATGACCCCGCCACCTTCAAGCGCTGTATGCTGGCCATCTTCCACGACATGGCGGAACGATTCCTGGAGGTATTCATGGATGATTTTTCTGTTTACAGAAACTCATTCACCATTTGATTACAACACCTACAGATAGTTTTGGAATGATGTGAGCACAATAACCTTGTCTGGAACTGGGAAAATTGTCATTTCATGGTGAAAAGTGGCATAGTCCTTGGCCAAAAATTTCAGCAAAGGGGATAGAGGAGGACTCAGTGAAGATCGATGTCATTTCATAACTACCCATACAGACTTCCACCCATGCCATCAGCAGCTTCTTGGGGCATACAGGTTTTTACAGGTGGTTTGTCCACGACTTCTCCAAAATAGCCCAGCCCCTCACCGATATTCTCACCAAGGATGCCATATTTGAGTTCGATGAGACATGTTTCAGATATTCTGAGCATCAAAATCAACACCTAGTTGAAGATCCAGCTATGATTTCTCCCAATTGGGAGAAACAATTTGAGGTGATGTGCGATGCGAGCGATTACGCAGTGGGAGCAGTCATGGGCCAGTGACTTGAACAGATTTTCCGAACTATCTATTATGCCAGAAGGATGCTCAATGAGGCACAGATCAACTACACCACCACAGAAAAGGAGATTCTTGAAGTGGTTTTCGCATTTGACAGGTTTCATTCATACTTAGTGCTGTATAAATTTATTTTTTATACTGACCATGCAACACTAAAGTACCTACTATACAATAAATATGTGAAGCCCTGATTGATTCGTTGGGTACTCAACCTACAATAATTTGATCTTCAGATCCGAGTCAAGAAAGGGAGTGAGAACTTCATTGCGGACCATCTCTCCTGCCTCGAGATGCCTCATTTGGAGAAGGAAGAAAATCGAGAGATCAGGTTTCATTCACCCCGACCTCTCCTTCCAGCAAAGGAAAATATTTTTCTCTGATGTGAAAAAGTACTTCTGGGAGGATCCTCTACTATTCCGATCTTATACAGATAGAGTTATCCGTCGTTGCATCCCGGAGAATGAAGTTCACGGTGTCCTGGACTTCTGTCACGCCTCACCAGTTGGAGGACATCATGGGTCAGACTGTACAATAGCTAAGATCATGCAGTCTGGATTTTTCTAGCCCACCATGCATCGAGATTCCCAGACCTTTGTTTCATGTTGCGATCGGTGCCAGAGGACCGGTAATGTGGGGAGTAGAGCTGAGATACCCTATCACCCCATCTTGGAAGTCGAGATTTTCGACGTATAGGGCATATATTTCATGGGTCGCTTTCCCCCATCTTTTGGGAACACTTACATCTTGGTCTGTGTCGACTAAGTCTCCAAGTGGGTGGAATCCATTGCTAGAACACACGACATATCCATGGTAGTCATAAATTTATTAAAGAAAAATATTTTTAGCAGGTTTGGTGTTCCACGTGTACTGATCAACGATTAAGGGACCCACTTCAACAACACACTGGTCAGAGGAATACTATCATAGTATGGAGTAAAGAATCAGATGGGGACGCCATATCATCCCAAGTCCAGTGGACAGGTAGAGCTCTCAAACCGTGAGCTCAAGTAGAACCTGGAGAAAATGGTGAACACTTTGCGGATGAACTGGTCCAAGAAGTTAGATGATGCCTTGTGGGCATATCAGACTACTTTCAAAACACCACTGGGAATTTCTCCATTCTGCCTCATATATGGAAAGACCTACCATCTGCCAGTGGAATTAGAACACAAAGCCTATTGGGTGGTCAAATCCCTAAATTTTGATATGAAGGAAGCTGAAGAGAAACGGACGTTCCAACAGGAATAACTAGACGAAATCAGATTAGAGGCGTATGAGAACACCAAGTTGTACAAAGAGAAGACAAGAACCATTCACGACTGGATGATTTCACGAAAATATTTCCAACCCGGTGATCATGTACTTCTCTTTAATTCTCGTCTTCTCTTATTCCGAGGGAAGTTAACGTCAAGATGGTCGGGACCATTCCACGTTGTACGCGTATTTCATCATAGAGCAGTAGAAATTTCTAGAGAAGATGGTCAAACATTCAAGGTAAACGGGCAGCAGTTGAAATCTTACCATCCTACAGACAACATGGTGGGATCGTTGTCCACCATACAGCTCAGGTATGCAAGGTAAGAAGGTTGAGCCAATGACCTAAAACAAAGGTGCTTCCTAGGAGGCAACCCAGAGGTTACACGTTGTGTCACAATCACATACATGGCCTATAATTATCTTTTTAATTTATAATCTTAATAGTATAAATATTTATAATAACAAGTAAACAACTAGGGATGATGCCAGTGCTGATGGTAAAGTCACTGGAGTTTATTCGATCCGTCCCCGATTAGAATCCTCCTGACCTACCTTCGGCACGGGGTTCCGCCTTTTATTGACATGGCATGTCTGGTATTTTCCATATATATATATATATTTATGTGTGTGTTTACATATAATAAAACCCATGATGGGGATGGACCGGTTGGCTAGAATCATAATCTAGTTCCAAAAGACCTGGGTTCGAACCCAGACAGCCGTCCCATTTCAATCATTTGTTCTTTTAATAAAACCACACGACGTGTACTCTGATATACACCGTATCCGCCATAATTTTTCAAATATAAATTAAAAACATTTTTAAAATAAGATATTACATGAGGGTGAAGTTGGAAGATTGGAAATGTCTCAGCATCAGGTTCAAAAGACCCAGTTTCGAATCGCACTAATCTCTCTACATCATCCTCATCGTTTCCTAAAGAAAAACCACACATCATACATTTCTTTCTTCCTGTGTGTATAGGATTTATAGAATAAAAATATATATAAAATAAATATGAACAGTAGAACAACCATTTCCCTAGTGGTTGAGGGCTTCCATTTGGAACGGCCGATCGCCTGTTCGAATCCCGCCCCAAGCACCGGACCAAAGGTTGTACTACTCATTTTCTATTTTTAAATTACACGGCGTGTATTTCCCGATATACGTCATGTATAGGTTAAATTTTAATAGAATTTATCGATATATCTGTTTTATTTAGTTATTACTAATAATTATTATATATTTTACTATAATAACTATATATTTATATATTTCTTTTGATGAAAAAAATGGGAATACACGGCATATAGTCCAAACGTAGAGGCCGTCTACTGCTCCTATATAGGTCGTGGGCCACTCGGCTTGAGACCGTGTTGCGTGGCTCCCCATTTCTCCCCCTTCTTCTCATTTTTTCTCCTGAATGTCAGCCGTACCCCGTTTTCTCAGATCTCTCGATTCAGGGTGTTTTGGGTTCTGATTCTTTCTGCATTGTCACCCTCGGTCAAGGTACGATGTTCTACACCCTCTCTTTTAAATTGTTAGACTCGTTTAGGGTGTTATTCGAATCGGCCAACCGTTCGGCTTCCACCAGTACACGACCACGAAATAAAGAACACATGTCGTGAAGTTCTATACATGGCCACACACAAAATAACTTGAAATTTGATTATACAAGGTGTGTATGTTAGGTACACACTGTGTCCTTTTCCTCGTCGTGCCCGAGTACCCCTTTGCACACGGCCTCACACACCATTTTCATGTACACGGCGTGTGTGTCTAGTACACGTCATGTATGCCCTTTCCTTTGGCCCCTCATTGTGTGGATCTTGACATGGCCTCTTACCCCATGTTTCTCTACACGGTGTGTGTGTTCAGTACACGCAGTGTATACCATTTCCTTTGGTCGGCCCGTGTTTTACCCTCCACATGGCCATGTTCTTCTGGTAAAGAACACGCCATGTCCTACCTATACACGGCGTGTCCTTTATTTTGTGATTTTCACTAACATGGCCGTGTCCTTTTTAAATACACGACCACCTATACTTTGAGTGAAAACGGCATGTATGTTTGGTATACGCCGTGTACTTTTACATGGTCTATTTTTCCCCCTCAGCGTGTCTATCATGAGAACATGGGATAATCGACATGTTCAACTATACGCCGTGTACTCGAGACTACACGCCGTGTCTTTTTTTCTTCTAATTTTCTCACATTTTCTTTATTTTGTTTTGTTTTGTTTTATTTTATTTTTTTTGTTTGGTTTTTATTTCTTTTTCCCAGATTATGGAAGATCCCGAGCCTTCCTGAGGGGAGCGGCCAGCCTCCGCCACTGAGGGTGAGGGGTCAATATTTCGTCGGTTCTGACTTCGACCGCCGACGCAGCCGGACTCAGACGCTCCGGTCTTTGAGCTCCCTCCATTGCCCATTCTGCCTCTACTCACTCCCTCAATAAGGGTAGGGTCTACATCTACTGCACCTCCACCTTCTGGCACCATGCTTCCGAGCACTACCATTTCTGATCCACCAGCTGCCACTCTACCTGCGCCATCTTCATCAGTAGCTAGTCCATCTTTGAGCATGCCTTCCACTGATCCACCCTCTACTTCGGCAGATCCACCCACAGAGCCAGCCGCTACTGCTGCACCTACACCTGGGCCGGGACCCACAGGTGCTCCCTATCCTTGCATGGTATTCCTGGTCACCGACCTCACATATGACAGGGTCTGACGCATCTTTTGTCGGTCGATACCATTGAGTGGCCGATACATCGATAGTATCATTCAATAGAATCTCAGTATTTGGTAGGAGTTGGAGGCGCTTCTCTAGCACACCTCACTTTTGGATATTTTATAGGTCAGTACTCTTGTGTTCTGTGATTTATTTTTGGAGTTTTCAGCCTCGTTTGAGTTTGATGGAGCGGAGTACCGGGAGTCACATGGTTATGCGGTACCCGTAGTTCGATTCCGGCTAGGCGGCCGATGTTTCTATCTTACCATGATAGAGTTTGGATGAGGGTGCAGCTTCTACCCCTATCCTATCATTCCACCCCCATTTCTACCTTGACGCGGCCCAAGCTCTCTAACGTCATTGCCATGTGGTGGGAGATCTCTAGGCCTGACCACCGGTACTCCCCCACTTCTGAGAAGAGCAATCTTATTGTTGACCTCGTCCTTCACTTCACCCACTGGTGCTTCGGTGCCATCCTTTTCCCCCGCCATGAGGATATGGGGGTCGTGACTGGTCGTGAAATGAATCTTCTTACCTGTGTCATCCGGCATGACTACCCAGACCTCCCCTATCTATCCACCTCCTATTTCCACTCCATATTTACCGGCCGTTAGGGAAACCTGAACGGTGGGTTTTACACCACCCGTCTTGCCCACCACCTCAGTGTATTCGAGCCCTCTTTACCTTAGGACCTGTTAGGTTCACCCCAGTGGATGGACTTTATCATTATCATTTGTATGGGATTGGTCCAGAAGCAGGGTGGTGCCTACATCCTTGCTCAGGCTCGAGCCTCGCCACCCGATGACCCTCCGGCCCTAGCTGTTGACCCTGCTCCTCCTTCCCCACACCCTCCAGCTTCTCCACCTCACCCACTTCCTACTGACCACACTTCTTCTGGACTTCCTTCTTTTGTACAATCTCCCATCCCACCAACCCCCGCACCCTCGGTCAATCTTGCCCTTTCCCACCGCCTAGCCGTGATGGAGAAGGTCTTGGTTCACTTGGAATGCCGCCATGTTCAGATGGAGGAGAATTTGGTTTGTATAATTGGCCGCCAGGACACCATAGAGCGGAATGTGATCCATCTTGATAGCCACTAGGACTGCATAGAGATATTTTTGGTGCATATTTCACATCATATTGGTCTTCCGCCACTTGCTTTTGCCTCATCTCCTGGCCCTACTGCTGCTGCTCCACCGCCCTCTCTTGCATAGGCCACGGATTCCATTCTGCTGTCTACAGCTGGCCCTGCTACTACTCCTGCTGTCGCCACCACTGTTGTCAGTCCAGGGCCTACTTTTGAGCTTCCTTCATTGAGTCTCGCACCTACGGCTTCTTCTTCTCCAACTACCCTTCCCAGTGCTGCATTGGAGCCTCCCACTTCCACTACTCCTGCGCCGTCTCTCCCGGTAGGTTTTGTACGGGATGCTACCTCCCCTGAGGCGACCCCATGATAGTGACATTTTTCTTTATCATATATATCTATTTTTTCATTTTAAGTGTTGTGATGTTATGCTTGTTTGCAGTTTTCTTTTTTCACGGTAGTCACAGGTATCATGGAGCGCCTTGGGCATCACTTTTCATGAAGGGATTATTTTTTTCATTTCTATTTTCTTTCTTTTTGGATTTACTTCTTCCACTTATTTCCCTCATTTTTCCCCCATATCTCACCCTTCCCACCCATTACATTAGTATGCACTTGGTGGACCATGTGCAGTGTTAAGTGTGGGGGAGCATCTATCTCTTTCACCTTTTTCTTTTCCCTTGAACTAATCTAGGAGACATCATTATTAGATTATATATTTGAAAATGTAAAGCAATTTTGGTTAATCGTTCTTATAAATTCTAGAGTTATTTAGTAGGGAATTTTTTAGGATTGTATGCTTATTATAATTATTAAGTGTTTGAAAATGATTACTGATATAGCTTCAATTGAAACTTTTAATCCTTGATTAATTACATTGATTAGGCTAATCATTTATATGCATGTCATGACCTGATTGTCACTTTATTATTTTTCCACTCCTAAGAGGTATTCTAAACCCTTTTTCGTATTTCTTTTGTAATACCCTCTTTATTGAGAGATTCTTCGGATATGAATCACTACCAGAATTTGCAATTTTTCTTTTCGAAACATGAAGAATTTTTGAATTGCATTAAAATGATTGAGGCATTAGATTGTTTCAACCCCTTTATCTTGAGACCTACCGTACTTTTAATCTGTGTTAAGCCCATAGAATCCATGAACAACCTTTATATGAAGCCATGTTACAAGCTTATTTCCCTTCCTACCCTATTTCTTTTTGAACTTTTCTTGATTATTCATTTTGGAGTTTTAAAGAGGGTGTTGGAAATAAATGGCATTTTTTTGTTCACAGCCATGAAATAAAATGTGGGGGAGTGCCTCGTGACTATTTGGGGAGGAAAGGGTTCCAAAAATTTATTCATTGTATTCATAAGTGTTTCACTTGGTTTCTTATTAAAAAAAGAAAAAAAAAGAGAAAAGGTGACCTTATGCTTATTTTCTCATGAACCCTACTTGACTAAGGGAAAATGTGGTGATTATAAACAACTTTCGATTGAGCTTGTGAAGGAAACATTTTCATTGAACTTTACTATGAATATCATGAAATTTTTCCCAAAGGAATTATCCTTCCTTTTTCAAGCCTCAGAATTTATTTTTTCATACATCTGAACCTACCAACCCTTATCCACAGAGACATATGAAACTTATTGATAAAGCCCTCAAGAATATTTTAATTAAATTTTTTCCCAAAGTAGAGAATATGGCATCTTTCAAACCTAAGGATAAAGTGTATATACCTTAGATTGAGCATAACTCTGAATCAAAACATCTTGAGTGTGGAGTTTGATTTTGACTGGTAAGGTAGATCATCAAGTGGCATGCTTATTGTTGAAAAGGTTGAAAAATGTGTTGATAGAGGATGAGAGTAGTTATGCGAATGATATATGACACATGATTTGAATATTTTTTGAATTGAATTTGTTTGTTCCTTATAGAATTTTCCTCAGTAACATTATCATTTATACTTTTGATTAATTAAAATTCATTCCTTTTAAAAGTATAGAATCTTTTAATTAGATGTTGAGATTTTGATTGAGGGAATGAAAACAACTAAGTGTGGGGGAGTTTTGATGCACCCAATTTGTGTATACATTTTCATATATATAATTGACAATAAAAACATTTTTTCAGAAAATATTTATAGTTTCATGAACATATTCTTTGATTTTGGTGATTCTATTTACTTTCAGAAGATTTTGGCTAAAATAAATAAATCAAGGGAAGTCTGTGAAAATTTTGAAACTACACGGTGTGTACTTTATATACACACTGTGTACATCAAGACAAGGACCCGGACTGAAGGAGGGTGTACACACCCATGTCACCGGACAGAAGCTACACGCCGTGTGAGGTGGCATTACATGTCATGTGCTATATTCTAGAAGCGGTTGTTGCTGAGAAGGTTCTACATGCCCATGTGGCCGTTGGAGGAGACACCACATGTTCCATTTTTTCACGCCATGTCTGATTTTCTAAAAGGAGTTGGTTGCCAAATTTTGACACTACACATCATATATGGATGCGCTACAGGCCGTGTACACTCATCCACCAGGTGGCGCCATGTTCAAAAGTTAAAGACAGCGTGTTAGGCCGCCTACCCATGGAAAAATTATTGAAAAATCATGTTGACGAAAAGTACACGGAGTGTACTCTATATACACATTGTGTACTTTATTTTTTTTATAAAAAGAGGCCTTGGACATCGGATTTGGGTGGTTGGAAACCATTGGAAGGGAGGGAAGCTCTGATACTACAATTCCAGAAGCCATCGAGGTGTTGTCATTCCGCCATACCACCTTCCGACACCTTACATCAATGCTTACACTATGAATCCGCCAGGTATAATGTGTGTCGTTTCACTCCTGCTTTTTATGTGTAACTAAACCCCTTGTGTTGGGGCTATGGATGAAGGATCATAATTTTTGTATTTCTTTATATATTTTTTTTGATCGTTGTAAATCTTATAACTCTTCTTAATTCACTTTCAAATATAACTGAGAATTCTGAGCCGGACCAAGGGAAGAATTCGCAGCGATACAAAAGAGAAGTAACAGTGAAAACATCCATGACCATTGGTAAGATTTAACTGATTCAAATAAGGGACTGAACAAAATAAATAATTAACACCACTGACTATCGGACCAAGGAGTCAACTTCTCTAATTTAAAACAAGAGTAACCGGACCAAGGAAATCTTGTAACAAAATGAAATCCAGAATGAAGAATTATCTTGAACAACACAACCATTTAAGCTATCTGCATAAGAACTACATAATTACCATAGCCCCGACACATCTTTTTCCCCATTTTAAACTATTTAAATTCACTCATTGTTTTCCTTAAAACTGTTAATCATTTCTTCAAAGTAAAAAAATATAGTTTTAATCCACACCAAAATCAAACCAATCAACTCTAAATTATGCATACTTCACCTAATTAAGTATTAACTCAATTAAATTCACGCACGCCATAATTCCCTATGGATCGACCCCAAACTTATGCTATACTAAAGTTTTAAGAAGGGGTAATTAATTTGGGATGCATATAAATTTAGCCATAACGACAAGAGAGACAAACGGCCCATCCTGAGCTACATGGTCTATGATCCATGACAAGGCATGGTATGTAGGAATCCTCCATGAGGTTCAAGCCCACCACTCGGTAGTTCCGACCATGTCAGTTCACTAAACACCCTGGGCAGCCTAGAGTGTAAGCCCAACACCATCCCGAACTACAGGAACTTTGATCTATGTCAAGGCATGGTACGTAGGAAGCCTCCCTGAGGTTCATGCCTACCACCACCCGGTCACTATAACCTCCATCATGTGAGTTGCAACCTCATCCTATGTTAAGCTGTTGTAACCCCCTTCAGTGGTAAGTCGTTTCCAACCACATTCGATGGTAAACCGTCACCAGATCAACTACGTGGACTTTGATTCCCTGCCACAGGGATACGTAGGAAGTCTCTTCGTGGCTCGAGCCCAAAAATATCATCCATCCTGATTCTTACACAGTTCGCCACATCCCAGTGAGATCATGCCACCTCATTCTCTCCCACAGCATTCGAGAAGCCACACATGCATTGTCCCCAATATCACTGTTCCCTCCAAGGGGGTTCCTCTACCTGATCCACTCTAATCAGTGTTCTGATCAGTCAGATCCATCTCCGCTGGACATTTATCTTTCCGAATTTCCTGTGTTAAACATAGGAAGCCGAGAAAAACCTCAAATACATCCCCATGTCATAAAATTCCCCACATCTGATGTGGGATTCCTCGGGCTTCCAGGCCCCCGAAAAGCCCTATAATAAGAGAAAGAAGAATGACACACCAATCCCCAGCGTACAGACACACCAGTGATGCCCAGCGTGACTACTCCCCTAACCGAAGGTTTCTTCCCTAACCAGAGCCCTTGGAATGTCTTGAAATAAATAGCGTTATTAAATGGTGTCCATGAAGATTTGGCACTGGGAAGCATGAATGTGGGGTAACAAAATCCGCACCTGTAGCACTCAAGTAGACGGATGCGCGCGCCCTGGAGAAAGCGTCGAAAAAATATCAGGAGTGGACATGTCAATGATTAGTGAGTAAACCAATAAATTAAAACAATATATTCATTATGTGATTTTGTTATTAATATTTACATATTAGCTAATAAATTAATTGTGTAATTATTTCTATACCACGACAATATGAAACCACTCTGTGTTATTTAATTATACAAAATTTTGAATTAATAGATAATTAATATTATTTTATAATTTTTGTATTATAATATATATAATTTCTTAAATAATGGAAAAAATATTTATTCAAAGACTATTTATTTATGATTTAAGATTTATTTGGTTTGTTCTCTTTGGGTTCTCTCATGAGCTATAATTATTCACTCATTCCAATATAATCATTATATTATTCAAACTAATTTTTACTTATTAACTCATGTGTATACACATTATGGGAATTATATAACACTCTTTATTATATTATTATATCATTGTGTTCTGTTAAAGATAATATTAAATTATGTTCCTAGTACTGTATCACATTACAAATTTTTTTGAGGTATTTTCTAAAAAGGGATGGGAAATTGGTTGGTTATGTAGATAGTATCCAAGGACAAAAATCATTCATGTTGTGGGGTTTGAATTATAATGATTTCTAAATAATATTCTATTAATATTATGCAACATGTATGCATGTGATGCTCAGGTCAGAAACAATTTTTAATCTATGAAGGATCCTCAATTGAAGAACTAAATAAACAAAGAAAAAGATATTTTACATTAGAAATAATGTATATTAAAATGTAAAATCTTAATTTTATTCACTATGATATTATATTAAAAAATATGATCCCTAGAAAATAGAATTTTAACATATAAATTTATTCAAAATTTCAATCCTAAATGGTATGTAATAATGTGATGATAGAAATTGAATAATTTATAAACATAGATGCCATAGGTCTTTATGCATTTATGGATTAATTAATCATGTTTAATGAATCATATGTTTTTTAAGGAATAAAAATTGATACAATATATATTAACTATCTCAAATACATTTAAATGTAAATGTTCTTCATTGTTTTAATGAATATAAATGTGAAAGATGATATATAAAGTTCTCTAAAACAACATTAGTATCTTGACAGGAGATTCTCTAAAATTATACCAAATGTCATTTTTCCATATAGACTCAATTGTTCCCCCATATACACAAAAGACATCATGCAGGTAGCAGGGGTTCAATGTTTGTATGATTGGGAGAAAATACCTTCATGATTAGAGTATTACATCTGTAAAAATATATATAATCAATAGTTGTATCAGAATAAAATTAATGCATTGAAATACCAAAAAAAATTATAAAATTGGAGATGCCAAATTTATAATCATTCGTGTCCATATTGTGAAATTATATACATATTGTAAACCAAAATCAGGTAATACAATACATATACATGCACAATGAAATGAAAATAGTGCAAGGCTATATCTATGAGAATCCTAAGCTTAAACTAATTCTAATGCACCAAAGATCCAATGGTCCATATTAACAACACATTCCATAACACATTTCATGAAATAGAAGACAATAGATCTTCCCATGCACCAAATAGAATCCCATGAAGGGTGTGAGATAATCACATAAGTCCACTACTAATGGAGTCAAATGAAATCTATTTCAAGATAATGATATCAACTAGTGTGTAGTTATAAAATAAATCCATCAAACAAATACGGGTATATGAGGTAGCCACATGTATTTTAATGATGACAAATAAACAAAAACAACATTGGACTCAATAAAAATAATAATAATAATGATTATACTTATATATAGATATTAACTATATAACGATTTACATATATAGACATATATACATATGTAATATGATCCATATCTTGAGCTGTAACATAGGAATCCGGGTATAGTAACAGAGTGTCATGTTTTAGACATGTTTTATCTTCCAGTGCATCAAAATAAGGGATATAGAGTGTCAAACCTGACTACCACAATCAAATATTGAAGATTTCATTTCAAACATCAACATAATAGGGAAGGTAATATTATGTCCAACCACCAACATTGATGTGAAACATCATGCCCAATATCCCAGAACCAAGGAGTGTGAAACATCATGTAAACTAACAGTAATTGTGGCCTATTTGTAATAATATTGTAAATTGTAATCCAGCCTTCCCAATGAACTTTTAGCTAAGGATTTCTATAAACAAGATTTTTGTACATCCCATGTAGATGTGTTATCCCATATGACATATTATCACATCTCATATATTTCAATATGGGAATCCAATGTTATATAAATGTTTAATAGAAATGGGTTAGTTTTTTAAATTTATCCTTCAGATATGGGATATGGAAAAGCCATTTTAAACATCAGGATCATCATGTCTCATTTCATTTCATAATGAAAATCCAAACACAAATCCTGGAGTAATAAGGGGTCGAGTCTTCTATACTATAGACATGATTAATGGTATATGATAGTCTATGTTAAAATCCATTCAATTTTTAATTTCAAAATTTTCAAATTTGTTTACTTTTTGTTAACATGACATATCCCACTAAATGTTTTAAAATTATATAATAGTCATTTTGATATACTATATAATTAAATTATATGAACATCATATAATTAATTTTTCACCCAACATACCTCAAAAGTGATGGAAACATACAATGATCGTTGTAATAAAATATTAAATATGATCCCCATAAATGGTGATTTAGTTTTCCCTATGATGTATATGTCACATGTATAAAAAGAATCCACCCAAACGGGTGGATTATTTTTATTTATCAACACTCTAGTGTGTAATTAAATTCCCAAAAACTAATTAATATTTACACATAATTGTAAAAAAAATCATTAAATCGTAAATTCAAAGATAATATGTAATAAGAAATCATGGAATATATTATAAAAAGTAAATTTAAGTGAAAAATAATATTCCCAAAAAAATAATTCTTGTATTTCTCATTCATCCATTCTTATTATTTGATTCTAGTCAGTATGTGTAAAATAAATGATACAAAAAAACTCTCATAATGTTGAGCAGATGAGCTCGAATTGAAATGGAATTTAACATGGTATGAAAAAATATGAAAAAAAATAAATAGGAATAATAGATTAAATAAGGGTGATTAAACAATAATGATGATTCTTGATTCTTATAATTAATGAATTCAAACTATCAATTCATAAGGGGAGGGGAAAATCTCCTTGGGATGTAGGGAGTTGTTTTGTTGTTGTGAGAAGAAACGAAGATGAATGTAAAAATAGAACAGGTAAAGAAACATATAATTAAAAAAATATTTGTGTCACTTGGATTCTCATCAAAGTAGGACAATCTATAGACTAACCATGTATTAGAACTGCCTAAGGTGGTATCCGTTTCTTATGGTGAGGCATGCACTTTTCCAAACATTGTACAGGTCATTCGGTTTAGGGATAAAATGCCATGCACCATTTTTAATGGCCATGTGACCTAGGGATCATGGTTTGAAAAAACATGTGACACCCTATGTGGGAACATGCTTTGGGATAATTGATTTCAATAACCTTGTGAAAACCATGTGACTTATCAACCCCTTCTACCAAAGGTATTGGATTATATGTACTCCTCGAATTTATCATAACACCCAAGTAACCCCTCGGTACATAATTAACATAAAAAATAGAAATTTAAATAATTAAAACTCTCAATATATAATCATTATAAAAAATAAAACATTTTTAGATCAAGAAATCCAAAATTTTAATATACCATTATAATTTTTGTGGTTCAAAATCACAGGATATTACAACATCATCACTATAAAAATTACAATCCCCATGAATCCATGGTGAATGATGAAAAAAACACACTGCCGTAATGGGCTATGAAAACTTGATTGAAATATACATGATGTCTTTTAAACAACTAATAATTTATCTAAAATCACTTTTAAAACATGGTACATGGTCCATCTAATTAAAACCAAAATCTTATAAAAAACATTGAGATGATACAAAATTGATCCTATATATTGCAATATATGATCACATATTCATCCCTTCCATTATAAAAATTATCTATCATATTTTATAACATAAATAAAAAATTTTGAGTCATGGGGAATACAACATATGAATTCCTTAAATAAGCATTCCCTAGGAGTTTTAATGATTCTCCTATACGTTTTCTAAATATTTATATAAGGATGATTCACATTAAACCTAATTAATATTTTTTATTTCATATATTCATTAAAAAAATACATATAATCATTTAAAATAACTCTCCTCCACCGATTGATGTTTTGTTAAAGTTTCCTCTGAATATAGATTAAAAAAATCGAGATAAATTTTTTTAGCTCACATCCAACCACCTATCTTAAAAAATATCAGATTATATATTTGAATAATCTCATACCAGATCCGTCTTAAATTAATGTAGAAACATAAGATTTTGTTAAATAGTTTTATTTCAAAATAATTTTTTATTTTTAATTCTGTGGGTTACAAACAACAATATGTGTATCTTGTATTTCATGCAACATCGACTTTAAATGAATCATGACATAGTATTAAAATATTAATATTGAATATGTTATTTATGACCTATAAGTTTGAATGAAATGTATCAAATGGATTAAATAAATTATTAAAATATACTTTAATATATTTTTCAAATAGAATTCATGGACCACTTGTTAAATAGATGCCAAAATTAAAACTATTTAAAAATATGTGAAAATTTTACTAAGGAATGATTTTCATAAATAGAATTAAATTTTTTCTAAATAAAATACAAAGAAAAAATTGAAATATTTACATAAATTTTTTCTATATTATATATTATAAATTTTTTTTATCATTTTTATTATGTTTTTTAAAAAAAATTAAAAAATATATATCTAATTTTGGGATTAATAATAATGATATTTTTATATAAACCTTTTTTCAAACTTTTGTGCACCAATTTAAAAAATATTTTTTTAATTTATAACAATATATTGGAAAAAAAATTATTTTTTATTTATGAATTTAAAAATATTTTTTGCGTAAATTTCTAAAAAATTTCTCAAAAGGTATTTTTTTTTATGATACATGATATACACATGTTTCTATTACGAATTTTTATTTATTTTAATGATTATAAAAACATAAAAATTGTTTTCATATTATTTAAAAGAATAATTATTCCAACTATATATATATATATATATTAATAAATTTTAGTAATTTGAACCATTTTCATATTTAATTATCATATTAAAAAATTAATCTTTTAGAAATTTTCTCTTGGAAAATGCCTTTTCCCATAACCTATGTGGGATTAATTTTAAATTTTATATTCCCAATATTTGAAATTGAATTTGGAAGGATGTATTAAATGTGAGGAATTAGAAAAATATATATTTTTTAATAAGAACAAATTAAATTTTTACCATAATTATTATTAAAAATATTTAAAAATATTTATCAATATCATTGTTAAGATAGGTTTCCTGAGAATAAAACTAAAATTATAATCATTAAAATGACACAAAACATCCCTCAAATGAATTTTAAGTCTATATATCAACCTTCTATAGTATAATATTTATAATAATACCTTCTAGATCATTTTTCATATTTGAAATATTGGTAAACCACTCTCTTCAAAATATTTACAAGTGTATTATTCACTAAACATATGAAATGACACCCAATATCTTATCATTAGAATACCTAAAAACTCTCTATATCACTTGTGGCATACCCTTATAACCTCTTCACATTCTACCTATCATAATATAATCCTTATCTTGGTCATAATTCAAATTTATGATTTCTTTTTTAAAAACCCATAGATGTTGTCTACAAAAGAGGTAATGACCCAATGCAAGCATTTTATTTTATTTACTCCTCTACAAATATTAATTTATGTTATATAATACTGATATAATAAAATTATAATCTTACATATATGTTATTATATTATGATTAATAAATTTCCTATATCGAAATCCACCCTTTTTAAATGGGTTATGAAAAAATTATTCGTGTATATGGAGGACTACCACATCACAAAACTGTGTTATTCATTATCCTTCACCAAATATAATGTGTGGATATAATGATTTATTTATTTCTTATATATAATATTTATAATATTATTATCTTACCATAATCATGATATAAAATTTTACATATTAATTTCAACATTCTGGGAATATAATAATGTCATTCATGTGTACGGTGGAATACTGACTCACAAAGTGATTTGATTCATTGACGATTTACATGGAATATAATAAGGATGGGTTTAATGAAAATATGTGACAAATAAAAATAATTTTTATTATTTAATATTATTATATTTTGTTTTTTTTGTTTTTTTTTTGTTTTTTTTTCATCGCAAAAAGGAATCAACATTCGTTAATACGTACAACCTACCATCTCTATGAACTATATATTTAATTTTCTATCTATAAATTCTATGGATAACACTAAATAACTCTATATTGAATATTATATATATATATATATCTTTTTTATATTTTTTATATTATTAAACAACGATCAATGTAATAGAAACAAAATATTAAAAACATATGTGAAAAATAAACAAGTTACTACCTAAAACCCAACATTAAATTTGAATTATTAAAAATGGGTAATAAAAGTTTATAATTAAATAAAATATGTTATTATAGATGTATATATTATTATTTATTTTTTTATATTAAATTTTTTTATTATACATGATTTTCAAAAGTGTATGATGTAATAAAGACTTATAGTTTGGGATTAATAATGTAATTTTTTCTAGGAGGCATATCCAAAATCACCACTTGTTTCTTCTATGTGCAGTATATGATGCACCATATACATGATATTACATTAATATCATGATTTTAAATATATTTTACATTTCATTATCTTATATAATTTATTTGGACTTTTGATTTAAAATATTTCTAGTGTAGTAAGGGATTTCTATCTCAATTATATTTTTCCTAAGAAATAGTCCATATTCAAAACATGATTTGTTTAAACGTTGTATATACATCCCATGAATTTTTCTCATGATGAATTTCATGAACAGTATTTTTATTTATATATCTAATTTAGTTTTTATATTTCATGGTTATTATATTAGAAAATACATGAATGTTGTAAGGGTTTTACGATATAATCTCATCATTTCATGGGACTATTTATGTTTACACATTTGCTGGGAAAATATTAGAAACAATATCTCAATAAAATCATGAATATTATTTTTTTTATTTAGGTAATTAGAATATTTTTTTACCTTATTATTTCACCTATATGTAATGATGAGTTCAATATAGTTTCCTTTTGATGAAATCTTACATTATTTTTTCCTTAAACCTAAAATCATTTCCTTCTTAAGTCATTTATATAAAAATGTTTTGTAGATTATTTTAATGTACAATAAATTATTAATTAAATAATTTTTGAAATAATTTTTCAAATTTTCAAAAAAAATTGACTTTAATATTCATTCTTATTTTTGAACAACCAAAATTATATTTTATCAAAAATGTAAAATGAATAGTTGTTTTTAAATGTACGACATGAATAATGTATTTCACAATCATGAACACATAATTTTTTTAAGTAGTCCATTGTAAAAAAATATTTTTTTCTAAATTAAATGGATTTATGTAAATTATTATGTATATTCAGTTATTAAAAATTTATTTTCAAATAATGGAAATATTACTAAAGAAATATTTTCTATTTTTTTAATGAATACTTTATATGATTTATGTAAATATTGTTGGAAAAATATTTCCAATATATTTAATGAATTGTTAAATTTATAAATTATTGTAAATAAAAATTTTATTTTCCTCATAAAATTTTCCAATTCATATTACAAATGCATTTCTATAGAATATGATTTCTTTCTACAAATTCTCTACTAATATATGATCCAAGGATAGCATTATTATAATTTCTTAAAATGTGTTTTTAGGATCTAATATTATTTATTGAACGTTTTTATATTCCATGTCTTACAACATGAAATGATACTAATGAAGTAAAAAAATTCATAGGTTCAAATATGATGAAATAATGAAATTATTATGAAATCAGTAACTTGAACATAGTTAAATTTTTGTTGAATTTTTTTTAAACTCATATGATTTCAAGGGTTATGATATGATTATTCTTATGATATTTTAGAAAAAAATGTATGGTCTCATTAAAATATGTTTTTAAACTTTATATCCCTCTAGATGATTGGGACTGCTTTATATCTCATGATATAACAATGTATGAGAGGAGTATGTTGATCAAAAATGGGAAATCGTTTAGTCCTAATCCACAATGGGAAATAGGTGAGTCCTGATCTACATTAAGAAACATCTTCCCCATGATCCCACATGGTAAATATGATGGTATTATGAGTTAAAAGTGATATATGTATTGGTTTTAAATATTAATTATGGTGCCACACTTTTATGAAATGATATTATAGTTAATGATTCCTTTATTTTAATTTCTCAATATTATGAAACATATTTCAAAAAAAATATATTGTTTAATACCATGAATCGTGTTTATGATATATGATATATTCAGTTGAACATAAGAAGTTAATTTTATAATCAAATTAGCTTCTTCATATATAATTCTTTCATATGATCTTATATTGATATCTTTTCTATTCATACAATCATGTCATATAAGCTAAAAATATTTTATGTTTCCTTCTCCATAATATGAATAATGATTAGGTAGGGTATGACTAAGATTATTAAATTGTTATATGTTATTTTAAAGATATGTTGATGAAATTTTTTGATATAATAATATTTTGATTCTAGTATCTAGATGGATTATACTACTGTTGTTTTTTGGCAAGTGTTTATTATTTTTATGGAATAATATTTAAAAAATATGAAATATTTATGTATAAAAATTGTGGGTTTCTATGGGTGGTAAAAAGGAATTGTTTTGGTATCCATGGAAAGATATTATAATTAAAAATTAGTGAAATAAATATTTAATTTACAAATTGTATTAATATTTTTGTATATAAGTATAATTCCATGGATGATTCAACGTATTGTAAAATGTCCGAGAATTTTTTTAATTGATAGATAATATGGTTTTTATGAAATTAACTCCCCTTGTAGATAATACATCTTGATATTATTTTAAACTACATTTATATAAGGGTAGTAAATATTAAATGGGAGCATCAAGATGGACTCAAACATCACCTAGTACACAATAGTGGGCCTTTTTAAACAACCAGTTTGATAGGCTCCTGGGATATGATTTGAAAAAAAAATATTAAACATCATTAAGAATTTAAATAATGACCATGAATGACCTATGATAATCAAATTGTATCATAGATTAAAAAATATAAATATTTATACTTTGTAAAATTAATTTTTATTGATTATTTAGTTCCACACTGTGATTATTATTTATCACACAATTATTTTTGGTTTTACACTATGGTGGGGACTATAAATAAACAGATGAATGATTAATGTGATAGATAATTTGTTCATGAGAATGAATATGATTAGAAACAAATTAAATTTTAATGTCTAAAAATTATTGATAATTTAATTAAAATTATATGGAATTATTTTGAGGCTACAAAGTCCGACGACACAAGATTATGCAGCCTAGTGATCCCGGAATAGAATTTTTAGTTTTTTAGTTCACTTAAATAAATGCGTCAGCGTGTTTTTATAACATTTTATCTAGTGCTTAGTTAAAAATATGAGGGAACCACTGAACTCAGAATGTTGGGATTCTCCTCGAAATGACTCCACATAGGTAGGAAAGATCCGAATGGAAAAGATAATTTTTGTACAATTGAGAAAAAAATAATATAACATTAAAAAGATATTTTATTTGCTTTTTTCAAACAAAGAGCTATGACCCGATAACATTGCAATGTAAAGAAGAGGTGAGTTAATGGAACTCATTAATTGATCAAAAACATGCAACGTAATGACGCATTAATTGGCATGTAACAGATATAGTTTTTAATATAAGAAATAGTTAAACAACGTTGCATCGTGGCATAAAAAAAAGATTGTGATGTGTTTTCTAATAATTTTTTAATGCGTTGGAGTGACAAAAATTAATCAGTGGAAAATTCTCTGATGATCCAATAGAATATTTTCTTCTCAAATGAAGGTCGACAAACACCATTAATAAATGGAGACTAACGTAAATAGATCGAGGATTGAAAAAGACTCAGAGCATCACCACTCATTAGTGATAGATTCACAATACATGTGGGGGTTTTGTTGATGTTTTCCCCCATTCATAAATTTCACGGCGAACGTGGATGAACCAATTAACTGGTTGATGTGAGGATAATTTTTTCATGTGGGAGGGTGAATTTTTTTGTATTTCATTATCCGAGTTTAAACTATCATATGTTTGACTGAACTAAAATCTCAGAGCCTCCCTATTTTTTAAATTTTTAATGCGGAGGGTATGGGCCAATACGAACAAGGATCGGGTCCCTCTACATGTGTGTTCATTTTGGTTTTATCCTTAAGTGGCGGCAAGAGAAATCTTGTGGCAAGGCAGTTATGGCAGTGACTCGAGAGGCCCAAAGGCGTAGATAGGTCAGAGATCGAACCACCAGACCAGTCCTAGTGGATCGTGAATGTTTTCTCCATTGTAGTGGTGATGACAACTGGTGGCAACGGACAGTTCACACTGGCTGTGTAATGGAGGTGGCACGACCACGTGTGACACCCCGAGCACCACGTGCTAGATGAGGCGATCAACCCTCACCCTCCACACTATAGGAGGTAGCTCTCTCATGTGTCTCACGGCCTCGAAGCTACGCCAAAGGTGGTTCCAGTCTAGCATCGTGTAGAGGAGGCAACCCAGATATTTAAGGCCTAGGATATCTGGTGATCCTCAGTTGCTCGACCGCAGAAGAAGGGAGGCACTGGTCCATGGGGTAGAGGATGATCCAAACTTGATAATCGTCCAAATCTAGGGTAGGAACACCACTAGTCATCCCCTAGAGAACCGGGACTCATCTAGCTATCCATGCCCCCAGCCAGTGGGTTTTTCCGGAACCATGCAGGTAGGCTAAAACCACCTCTTTTGTTATGGGCCAGATGAGACTGGGTTGAAAGGTGACCTGGTAGGCCGGACACTCATCCAAACTGGGCAAGGTCCCACAGGTCCCATTGGTCATGGCCCACTGTAAATGATGGACGAGACCTACTATAACCTGAACCAGGTCGGTCGGGGCAGTGAAATAAAACTATTTTACGTGGGACCCCAAGGAGAAAATGCAACCATCCCCTGTTTTCTAAAATGTATATAACATGGAAATTGGGTGTATGATTGAGGATCTGTTTGAATCACTAGTTCCCTTTCAATGATGTAGATATTTTTACATAATCTAATAAGACATTAATTGATTGTTGAGATGAGATTTATTGATTGAGGTGTTGTTCCCCCAAGCTCTGTACGTAAGGAACCCTACTTTTGGCAGAGACCTGAAGACTAGTGACATGTGAATCTATGTCACTCAACTATGTCACAGTGGGAAGCACCTCTGTTTAAGATTACATGCCCATTGTGGGATTGAGATTCTATGACTCAACAGGCCCATGGTACTTGATGGGATGGAGTACCTCAGTTGTCTAATGTGGGAATCAACTCTATGTGACTCGGCATACCCACAGTGGGAGTAGGACTATGTGACATAGAATACCCGTGGTAATCATCAGGGATGAGTACCAAAACCATTCATGGATTGTGGTATGTGACTTCTCTATGTCTCGACAGGCCCACTATACTAATAGTAGAGGATTTCTCTAGCAGCCATGGTGTTCGATGATGTGACTGATGATTCTTCTATTACTACCCTAGATATACATCTAGTATGAGTTGTAATGTGCTTCATGTTTATGCTTGGTTATTTGATTTTAAGATTTCACTATGGTTTTTCTTTTGAGTTTCGGGGTCCCCTAATATGTATTTTGTTACTTACCCTTATATAGGATTCTCTCAAATGTGTTGTTTCTAGTGCATCTGGTTGACACTTCAACAGGGGACATGGTGGACTTGGCCAATGTGAGGCCTCATAGAATCATTAAGACAAAATGTACTACAAAATATTCGAGTAGGTACACTACTCTTATCATTAGGTGGGGATTTCAGTGGATCGATTCCCCAGTTACTTTGTACATTCATTTTTTAGGTTTTTTTGTTTGTATTGTATTCATGACTACATGTTTTTCGTTGTACGTATACTTAGAACATATTTTTATACATGTTTTCCCTTTCATTTTGTGGGATGTGGTTGGGCATGTGTGTTTACGTACAAGTACACAGAACAATGCCTCCCACTTGCAGGATGACGCCTTCAGTGCCAGTCACTAGCCCCTTGTCATTGAGAGGTGTCTTGGGGTAGTCATGGCATGGGCCTCATGTGATGGGTCAAGAAACTTTTGTATCATAGGGTGTTCGGTTCCACCTCTAAGACCATGAGTCTATTCCTTGGATTCTGGGAAAAAATGTTATATGTTTCGAGTCAGACATTCATATTTTGGGTGTCCAATGCTGGTGTGGTGTCCAATGTATCCACACACAAGGATTATGAATTATTCATTTTGGATCAAAACATGAAAACATTATTTTCCTAAGTGTGTCCTTATGTTCATTTTAATGTAGATTTGGATCAAGAGGAATAACCATATAATTGTCATAAATCTTAATCTATCTTGGTATTACTCTATGTGGATGGCCATTATGGATCCTGATAAGTGATTGTGTGGGAAACACACCTAGTGATGAGGCGTCGGTTTGGGGATCAGTGTTAGAGACATATCTATTGGGTGCAGCACCAGTGTTTCAACCACTCTCCAATTAGTATTTACTACTATCCTTAATTGTAGGGAATGAATGTAGAATTAGTCCCTTTCATGTGTTTCAGAGATAGAGACCACCCAGGTTCATGGGAGAGACATATCCTCATGTTTCTAATGTATTTTTGTAGGCAGTGATGCATTTCTTTTGCTTAGTGTGCTCACCACTTGATCAGATGGATATCTTTGCGGTGATCCTTCTATAGAGATCGACAGAGATATGGTGGGGTTTGACCATCCAGACACATGATGAGGCGACCCTATTTTTGTAAGACTTATAGAGACATTTCTTGGGAGGAGTTTTTTCTCATGAAAATGAACAATGTGTGAATTATGATGTTGTATTACATTCTGGTGTGAAACATAATTGTGGTTGAGTACTCAGTGAGGTTAACAGAGCCTTCACACTACTCTACAGACATGGTTAGAGAACCTATATTTAGGGCTTGGTCCTTTCAATAATGACTCGAGAAAGAGATTAGGACATCAATTGTGTCTCTCAAAATCCCTATCCAGGCCATGATGTTGGAGATATCCCTTCTCGTGAAGAGCATCTTTGAGGAGTAGGATCCGACAACTAGAGCTACCAGTAGAGCCTAGGTGGTGGGGTCTTTAGAAGGCAAGAGAAAATTGACACGAGGGACCATGTGGTCCCGATATTTTAAGGGTCAACCCTATGACATAGGGTCAGCAGTGCGGGGCTCTGAGACTTGAGGGATTTAACTATATGCTAGGCTTTTTATCACATGTGGTGGGTAAAGACACATAGAACGTGACTGTTGACCCACCATAGAACTAACCAGCAGATGTTTGAAAGAATTCCAATTTCGAGTAAGAGTTTCGAGAAAGGATTTCCATTGGGTAGAAGATGTGGTAGTGGAGTAGGCCAAGTAAAAGGCAGTGGGAGCTAGTTGGAGGAACTACCACCGCCACCCTCAGGTGGTCCTCCCAGGCATTAGTGATCAAGTGGATATGGGAGAGCTCAGCTATAGGTAGCAAAGGATTATGACCACGATGCTTTGGAAATGAACTGAGGTACGATATGTGTCTTCTCCAACCATTGATTCATTTCAAATAGACATAGATTCTATTCACTATTTCCATGCCTTGAATATCATTCAGAATTTGGAGATTCCAGTGGAGTTGTTGGCCAGATCCTTACGGAAAGAGACTCCTACATGAGAGGATTTGATGATTCCACACTGGTTCTATAAGAGTGAGATTATTTTATGATATTAGATAATTAGTTTTTTTCTCCTAATAGCGAATTCGAGACCTTATGTTGTCATCTTTGGTATAGACTTGTTATCCTCATACCATTGTTAGATTGACTGTATTAGGCATACTACGTAGTGTGTCTATAGAGATGGTAGAAGGTTTTTTATCACCAGTGAGAAGGAAACCCTTGTAGTATAGGACAGACATACTCAGAGGAGGGTGTAACTGGTCACTCACCAGTTGGATTTCCTCATAATCAGTGTAGTGGATAAGAGGATTCCATGATTTCTTGTATTGGTAGATATTTACAGGGGTGTTTTTCTTTAGGATGTTATGGGAAAACTGCTTAGTAGAGAGGTATACTATAGAATTGTCATGTACCATGGGACGACACTAATATCCACACTGACATATTGAATGGATCCTATAGAGAATCACGAGCTAAGGGTATAGATGGAGGACTTGTATGATGTAACGTCCCGAATCCTGGTTCCACACAATGTGTGACCCTAACCCGATTGGTCACATGACCTCAAGCACATTTCCCCAAATGCCAGAGGCTGCCGACTAGCAGCGAGGGCCCAGATCTGGTAGTGGGGAAACTATGCCCTCATTTGACAAAGTGAAACACAGTGGAAACGAAATATAACATTCAGCAGTGAAAACAGTAAACAATGTGAACTGAAATGGACAACTGAAGTAAAAGAGAACCCGAAGTCATTTATATAAAGATACAGCATGTCACTATTCTATAAAAGCGGCCAAAACAGGAAACACTGTAATACAATACAATACAACTCAAGTACAAGGTACAACCAAACAAAACAAAGCGGAGTAAACAGAACGCGGAAGCATCGCGAGCCTAAGCTCGGTCCCATGCTCTCTGACTCCTCTACTATAATCATGTACTTGTATAGAGACCCTTTCCCCTATCGGCACATGAAAAAATACAGTCTTCTTGGGCTAAAGACATGACCAAAATAGGGTGTGAGAAATAAATCCTTGTAGGAACCCACCAAAGGCCCATGCTCAACTGTTAGTGAAAATGTGAAACAACATTGTGCAAAAGAAAATTCAATAACTTTTAAGTACTAAAAAGTAACTATCACTACTAGTTGCATTGCCATTTTAATATTTTTTTAGTCAATTAAAAGCTTGTCCATTAGTTTGGAAATTATAATATACGAAAATAACCATAGTGAATATTATAAATAGTCATGTCCTCCGACGGACTATCGTTACCATCAGGTAACAGAACAAACTACCAGCAAGTGATTTCCCCCATGCATAATGAACATTTCCCTCAGGCATACAAGATATGGCCCTCAGGCACTGAAACTAATTCCCAGAGGCATAAACAAAAAAATGCCATCAGGCTAAGAAAAACACTTCCCTCAGGCTAAGAAAAAAACTACCATCAGGATAAGAAAAATACTCCCCCCATGCTAAGAAAATCACTGCCCTCATGCTAAACAATAACACCGCCCCGAAGCTAAGAATAACACTTAAGGAAAAGAGAAAAAAAATTAAATTTTTACCTCCATAATAAAAACTGGGTTCTTACAAACTTACCCCCTTAAATAGATTCATCCCCGAATTGACCTCCCAAGGGTTGTGAAGATAGATTTTAGAAAAACTCTAGCCACTGAGCATGTACTTTAGTCTCCTGCTCCCACGTTTCGTCATGTACTCATCCATGCTGCCATAGCACCCGTACGAGTGGAAATGACCAGCCTCATAGAACCATTGTGCTCTTATCAACAATATGAATCAGATTCTCCACAAGGGATGCATAGACCTAAAGCTCAACCTCCTCAGGCTGAAAGATGTGATACATTTATGAATGATAATGTCGCAGTTGATATACATGGAAGGCATCATGCATGTCCCGGTACCTCTGTGGAAACTACAAACGATAGGAAACATGCTTGAATCTCTCCAGAATAACAAACAGCCCTGCATATCTCGTTGAATGTTTACCCTATCTCATGATCTGCCTGGGTCCCAACCTCTGTAAAACATGCAAGAAAACCTGATCCCAGACCACGAACTCCAAGGGCCATCTACGATGATCAGCATAATATTTCTAATGAGACTGTGTGGTAGCCATCTGCTTCTGAATTAAATGGATATGCTCTGTAGTCTCCTACACGTGATGCGATCCCAGTAAAGCTGCCTCAGCTACCTCTATCCAGCACCAAGGTGATCGGCATGGACTACCATATAAAGCCTCATAAGGTACAATCTCAATTGTTTCCTAAAAACTGTTATTTTAGGAAAAATCAACTAGGTGTATGTTCCTCTCCCAAGATCCCCCAAAGTCTAGGACGCATGCAAGAAACATTTCCTCAAGCACATGTATCAAATGCCTTGACTAGCCATCGGTCTGAGGGTTGTATGCTATGATCAGAAGCACCTCTGTACCTAGTTCCCTCTGAAAACCCTACCAGAATCGAGACGTAAAACAGGAGTCCCTATCTTTGATGATAGAATGAGGGACCCCATGTAGACGTACTACCTCTCGGATATACAACTTCCCGAGCTCATTAACACCTAAGGTCTCCTTGATCGGAAAAAAGTGTGCCACCTTTGTATGTCTATCCACAAAAACCCACACAATATCATTGCCTCGAGGTGACCTCGGAAACCCAGTAATGAAATCCATCGCAACATCATCCCATTGTCACTCTGGAATGGTTAAATGTAGTAATAGTCCGGCTAGCCTCTGATTCTCCGCCTTCACCAAATGATAGGTGGAACTTCTAGAAACAAAACCAGCTATCACTCCCTTCATACTCGTCCACCAATATTGATGTCTCAAGTCACAGTACATTTTGTTACCTCTAGGATGAACTTCGAAAGGCGAAGCATGAAACTCCTGCATCAACTCCTCAACTATGTCTCCTAGAACCCACACTCGTCCATGGATATGCAGTACCTCATAATCTCTTATTTTCCAACCAGGAGGAGGGTCCACACATTCCATCGACTCACGTAGAACTGGGCCTTCATAATCTGATAGTTGTCTCATCCTCACTCTATCTAGGATGGTAAAAGTCACAGCTAAGGAAGAAAGATAGGTTTTCCTATGACTGTCGTGCACCTCAAAATGCATATTAGAGAAAAAATCCATGACCTTCCACTCAACATTATCCTTCTACACTGCATGTATCTGAGTCCTCTTACTCAGTGCGTCAGCAACTACTTTACCCTTACCAAGTGTATAGGCAAGCTCAAAGTCGAAGGACTGAAGGTATTCAACCTACCATCATTGTCTTAGGTTTAAGTCATGCTGATTAGAGATATATTTGAGACTTTTGGGGTCTTTAAACACCAAAATTTTTTCTCCCAATAGATAATGTCTCCAACAGCATAACACATGAACAACTACGGCCAACATGAGATCATGTGTTGGGTAATTCCTCTCATGTGGCTTCAACTACCGAGACCCGTACGCAACAACTCGATCACCCTACAACAACAATACACCCAACCCAATACCAGATGAATCGCAATTTATAGTATAGCACTTCTTTTACCCTAAAAGTATCAGGACTGGTACTGATTTCAACCTTCCCTTAAGCTCTTGAAAGGCTGTCTCGCAAGCATCTGACCAAACGATCTTCACAAATTTCTTAGTAAAACCCATCAATGGTTCTTCTAAGATGGATTAATCTTGTATAAAGTGCATGTAGTAACCTTCCAACCCCAAGAAACATCGTATCTAAAACACTTTCCTAGGATTATCCCAGTAAAATACGGCTCTCTCCTTTTCTGGGTCTACTGCAACCCTTGCCTCAGAGATAATATGACCCAGGAAGTGAATCTGGTCCATCCAGAAGTTGCACTTTGAGAGCATAGAATATAAATGATGCTCTCTTAGTGTACTCAGGACGATCTCAAATGGGTGGCACAGTCGTGTCGAGTGTGAGAGTACACCATGATATCGTTCACAAAGAATACCTTAAATGAATATACATAAGGATGGAACACACGATTCATCAGAGACAGGAAAACAGCTGGTGTGTTTTTGAGTCCGAATAGCATAACCAAATACTCGTATAGATAGTATCTTCTCTAAAAAGCTGTATGCGGTATGTCTGATGGTCTAAGGCACAACTGATGATATTTGAATATCAAGTCAATCTTCGAGAACACTCATGCACAACGAAGTTGATCAAAAGGATCATCAATCCTAGGTAAGGGATATTAGTTCTTAACTGTCAAATGGTTCAACATTCAATAATCCACGAAAAGTATGAGGTTATCATCCTCCTTCTTTGCAAAAAGGACCGACGAACCCCAAGGAGAAGTACTGGGTCGGATAAAATCCTTTTCCTACAAATCCTCTACCTACCTCTTGATCCCTTACAACTCTAGTGTAACCATCCAATAAGGAGGAATAGAGACTGGTGCTGCTTCTGGCACTATATTAATAGAGAAATACACCTATCGTTCCGTAGGAAGACATAAAATGTCATCCGAGAAGACATACCTAAAATGATCAACCACTACAGGGAAATCCTTCTGACAAGTTTCCTGATCATCCTGATATAAACTCAAAATCTGGGTTGTCACACCCTCTCACCCATGATGCTCGGGTCCAGCTCGTCTCGCCTAGACATCCCATTCACCCTTGTATAGAAACTCTCCACCCTCAGGTGACGTGAAACTCACCCAGCAACGATAGAAATCCACAAAGTCTTGAAAGGGTACCAACCAGTCCATCCTGATAATGACAGCATAGCTCATCTTATCTAAGAAATAGATGTCCCATGGAAAGTGACACCCACCAACCTCTAGGGGCACCCCCTACACTAATTCATACCATCGGTTATAGTTCCCAATGGTGAGTCTAGAGTCTAGATATCAGAATATGAAGAAACACAGAGCCCAAGTCTCTCTACAACGGCCACAGATATAAAACTATGTGCAGCACCGGTATCAAAAAGTAAAGAAGATAAAACAGAAGCTACTAGAATAGTCCCTTTGATAGTGGAAGGTCTAGGATCCTTCCCCTGTTGGGTCGGTTGCACTGCATATGTCTGCCTAGTGTCGCAGACCTATGACACAACCTGGCTACCCTTAGCTGACCCACCTTGCTGTCTCTTAGATCCTTGTGTCTAGCTACCACAGCCACGACCACCATCTCTGCCAGCACGCCCAGACGTATTCCAGTTTACGGACTGGTAAGAAGCTGATGGTCCTACTCCCACACATGGAGTCTGCACAGAACCCATATCACTAGCCACTTGTAGAAATTCCCTGCAAAAATGTTGTAGATGACCCATCATGCCACAAGCTCAGAACTCCACCGGGTCACGTGGACACTGAGGTCACTGAGGTCACTTGTGCCACTCCTTACCACACCAGAAGCATATTACCTGGAAACCTGAAGAATCCTTCTTGCTAGTACTGCCATCATGATAGAAATCCATCTTCATCTTCCCTTTACTGGAATAAATAGTACTAGAAACTGGTGTTGAACTGCCCTGGCCTGCACCACTAGCTTCTTGCAGGTTCTGCTCAGTAATCATTTCCTAGTTCACAGTAGAATGCACATTAGGATACCTAAAAAAGTTCACCAGTACTCGATTTTTATATTGAAGACCGTTCTAAATGTGTCTAGCACTCAACGCCTCGTCACCCACTTGAACAGGTGCAAAACGATGAAGCTCGGTGAAGTTAGAAGAATAATACATCACAGAAATGGTACCTTGCTACAGATTCATGAAATCGCATGCCCGATTTCCCCACACCATCTCTGAGAAGAAGAGGTCATAAGAGGATACATGAAAATATTCCCACACCATGTCTCTGTGATGCTCAGTCTGGGAGGTAACATCCCACAACCTCTTGGAAGAATTACACAACATGTATGTAGTGGGCTTGACCGTCTGCCCTGGAGGCATCTCAAGATGCTCGAAAATAGTCTGGATAGAACCTAGCTAAGACTCTGTAGCCTGTGGTCCTCCATCCCCTGAAAACATAGGTGGATGTTGCTGCTGGAATATATGAGTTAGTTCTTCCATAGATGTGGCAGCCGATGGTGATCCCTGGAAGGTCTGCATAAACCACATAAAGCATTCACAGAACTGTACATCAACGCCGGTGTCCTGTATAATGGTTGGTGTCGCGTCAGGCTCTGTTGGAGGATCTATCAGTATCCCATGCCCTATCATCAATAGAGTATACTTGTTGCTACTCTCCTAGAGAAAAACGCATGGTTGTCTCCACAGCATGACTCTACAAGGTCAAACACACACCTTAGATCAAGATTCATTAAAGACTAAAAACTAAGAGGACAAGAACGGAACATGAGATGAAAATCATTCAAGATACACAAAACATTACTACACAGTGTGTATAAATACTACATGATGAGTTCTCAGAAGCCATCTCATGGCCATGTAGTCTAGAATAAACTTTTCGTGTAACACCCCAACTACACGGCGTGTTGCCTTAACACTGGCGTGTACTTTAATCCTTCTTCCCTGCCAAAGTCCTTCTACATGGCTTTTTCCACACGACTCTGTTAAAACAAAACTACACAGCATGTTCAGAGGTAGACACAGGGTGTACTCTACAAGCTTTAAGAAGCCCGTGTTGTTCATCACACGACCTCTTCAGGTCACACTACACGGCATGTTCAATGAAGCCCTAGAGTGACCTGTGTTGCTCACTGCACGGCCAGCTACATGGATGACACTACACGGCATGTTCCAAGTGGACACGACATGTATACCTTCCCATTTTCCAGGACACATGGTCAATTATACATGGTCTCTCACCGATCAAGACTACACAGCTTGTCCCTCAGGTACACGACATGTTTATTAAGAGGTAACATCGACCCGTGTTTGTTAGTTACATGGCCAAATCTGCAGGTCAAACTACACAGCGTGTTCAACATTGACATGACATGTATATTGTCATATTTAACTGCCTATGTTGTTAGTTACATTATGGACAAAAGTTCAACACAACATGGCATGTAGAAGAAGTACACGACCTGTGTCACCATGGTTTTAGCATCCCTTGTTCCTGCCTACATGACCTATGACACAGTTAGAAACTACACTGCGTATACATAAGCTACACGTCATGTACTTAAAAATTTCTCTTTTCTTTATGAAGAGAAGAGTAAACTGTGTGTAATCATAATTACATAGCATGTATTCTGGTTTTTTCCAAATAGTAAGCCTCATAAAATACTCTAGAGCCCATAAAAACACTAAAAACAACATTTAAGTGCCAAATTCAGATATGTTAGGGTCCACACTCCCCGTGAATCAAATTTTGGCATCTTAAATAAGTTATAACATGGTAAATAGTCAATTAGCCACCAAATTCCGGTCAATGAGGGCCTATAGCCCTCAAAAACCAATGTTTTTCATTTATTCTACTATACCATACATAACCATACTCTATCAAATAGCAGGTATTGAGCAAAGAAGCTATCAGAACAACATGATTTTCTAGCACAACAATGTTCATGACAACATGAAATCTCTAATGCACCTACAAAGGATGGATGGGATGCATGACATGTGATTTCTAGCATGTGCCTAAATGATGCATGAGATGGAATACCCTCATATAATTAGGTTTAAACTAAAATAGAACACACATATAACATATAAACAGAACCATCATATGTGTATCTCCCAATGGTGAAAATCATGTCAACTGTATAATTTAAAAAATCAGAATAAATGCAATAAATGAGGTAGACTGGATTTTCACTGTACACGGGTTATCTACTCCCAGAAACAACTTATTAACAACCACCATTTCTATCATATCTTTGAATAAGGCTCTGAATTGCAAGTCAAATAAAAGAACTCATCTGATTCCACTTTGTAACATCCTGGATCCGTGTGCCACATAACGGGTGCCCCGAACCCGGTTGGTCACATAAGCTCAAGCGCATTTCCCCAAATTCTAGAGGGAAAAAATATGATAGTGGGGAAACTATACCCTCAATTTTCAATGTGTAGCATAGCAGAATGAAAATATAACATTCAACAGTGGAAATAGTAAACAATATGAACTGAAATGGAATACTATAGGAAAAGAGAACCAACGGTCATATATATAAAGATTCAGCATGTCACTATTCTATAAAAGCAGCTAAAATAGGATAAACTACAATACAATATAATAAAACACAAGTACAAGTTACAACCAAACAAAACAAATCAGAGTAAGTAGAACATGGCAGCATCACAAGCCTAAGCTTGGTCCCATGCTCTCCTTCTCCTATTCTATTATCATGTACCTGTATAGGGAAACTTCCCCTATCAACACCTTTAATAATAGAGTTTTTTTGGATGAATACTCGACCCAAACAGGGTGTGAGAAATAAATCCCAGGAGGCACCCACCAATGGCCCGTTCCCAACTGTCAGTGAAAATGTGCAACAGTAGTGTGAAAAAGTAAATTCAATAGCTAGTAAGTACACAAAAGCTACTATCACATATAGTTTCATTGCCATTTTAATATTTATTAATCACTTCCAAGCTTGTGATTTAGTTTGTAAAGTATAACATATGAAAATCACCATAGTGAATATTCTAAATAGTCGTGTCCTCAAACAAACTACCCTTACCCTCAGCTAACAGAACCAACTACCTATAGGTGATTGCCGTGAAGCATAAAAAAAATTACCCTTAGGAATATTTGATATGGCCCTCTAGCACATAAACTAATGTACACATGCATAAACAAAACATTGTCCTCAGGCTAAGCAAAAAACATCCCTTAGGCTAAGAAAAACATTTCCCTCGTGCTAAGAAAAACACTACCATCAGGCTAAGAAAAACACCGCCCTAAGGCTAAGAAAAACACTTAAGGAAAAGAGAAAAAAATGAAAAATGTACATCAAGAATATCAACCGGGTTCTTGTATATGATAAGGGGTTCCTACGACCCATTGTTTCCACATAAGCAACCCTGGTGTTTAATTCTAGGAAGGCAGACGAGTGTTTGAGGTTGTTCTTCGACATCTAACACCTGAATAATGTATCCATGAAGAAAAAATAACCTCTGTCCAAAATTTATGACCACTTCCATCAGATGAAGGGAGCGAGGTGATTCTCCAAGATAGAACTCATATATTGTTATCATCATCTTCGATATGGGAGGTGAAAGTACTAAAAAATTATTTTCAATATCATTATGGCACTAGGAGTTCTTTGTGATGCCTTTTAGAAAAACTAATTCCCCAATAGTGATCAAGGGACTCGTGAACATGATAATCCAACCTTACCTTGACTTGTTTATTTGGGTCTACATTGATGACATATTATTGTACTCAGTGTTGGAGGAGGAGCACACTTCACACGTGCAGATTGTTCGGGATAGACTTTGAGAGAAACAAATTTTTGTTAAGCCCTCAAAGTGCCAGTTTTGGATTCCATATGTCCACTTTCTGGGACATGTCATCTAGGAGGCTATAGTTTATGTGAATCTAGAGAATAAATAGAAAATTCCTTCATGTAATCCACCTAGTAGTGTGACTAAGGTTCATATATTCTTAGGGATGTATGGTTATTTTCAGTGGTTCATGCCTAGATTTTCAAAAGTGGATGCAACCTCATAGGGTTTGAAAGAAAATGGAAAAACCTTCAAGTTCATGGAGAAATTTCTGTGTGTTTTTAGGAACTAAGTAAGAGATGGAAAATTACAACCATATTGATAATAACATAAGAGAGAATTGATTATGTAGTCTTTTATTACATGTCTGGGACCATACAAGGTTGTGTCTTGCTAAAGAAGCAAGTGGTGATCCCCTATGGCTCATGCCTATTAAGGCAGCCTAAGAAGAACTACATGGCCCATGAACTTGATTTATTAGCAATGGTCATTTCCCTGAAGATGTAGTGGCACTACATGATGGTTGACCAGTTTACTGTTTTATATGACAACAGTAGTCATAGGTATATCATATCCTAGAAGGACCTGCACCTGAGACAGCAGTGATGACTAGAATTCCACTAAGACTATGAATTTGAGATATTATATACTCATATGAAGCGAAATTTGGTACAGACACGCTTAGTAAGAGGATCTGTTTGTAACTACCTTGTGTGGTGGCAGAGCAGCTAGCCACAATACAGATATCCTTCATGGATGATGATGTAGAAACATACCATTAATCGATGATTATTAATCCCCCACTCATACAGAATATTAAGGAGGATCATTTGGAAGATGTTGAGTAAGAGTGAATATGCAATTAGATAAACTCAGGGCGTGATCTTGATTGATTTTCAATAGGAGTGGACCATATCATAATTTTCAGAGGGCACAACATATTAAATGTGGCATTGTTGGAGGCTATGTTGAGGGATATCCAAAAATCCATTTCATGGTAGATCCTAGAGTGGTAATGATTTACTAGGACCTCTGATATTAGTACTGGTGGCTAGGAATGTAGAAATAAGTTTTCAGTTCATCTCATAATGCCTCGCTTGTCAACACGTAAAGGTCAAGAATCAGGATCAAGTAGGCTTGGCTCGACCACTGATGTACTAGAGATGAAGTGGGATGGTATCTCAATGTACACAATGATGGGGTTACCATATATATCTAAAGGCCATGATTCTATTTGGGTGATCATTGAACCACTCACCATGTCAGATAACTTATAACACATCTATGAGTAGGGATCGATTGAGGTATTGGGATGCCTCTATGTCTTGATGATAGTGCATCTCCATGGGTTTACTTTGACAATTAACTCAGTTTGCAATGCATGATTTACATCCCTGTTTTGCAAGGGATTGTTGGAGGCTTTTGGGACACAATTGCGCTTGAGAAAAAACATTCAAACATAGACATATGGTTATACAGAGTGAACCATACTGACCCTCAAGGTCATTCTTCAGTCATGCATCCAATATTTTGGTCGATGTTAAGAAGACCACCTTCCACTGATGGATTTTTCATACAACAACAGATATCACTCCACAAATGGCATGGAATCATTTGAGGCCTTGTACATACGACCATGTAGATCACCTCTATGCTAGACATATCAAGAGGAGTCGACACTCATGACTCCAAAGTTAGTATGAGATTCCACTAAGAATGTAAAAACATCCAGGAGTGGATGAGGACTACGTATATAAGGCAGAAGGCTTATTCTGACCGGAGACAAGTGACCCATAGAGTTTGAGGAGGGAGAAGATGCGTTCCTCTAGGTCTCACCCTGTCAATGATTGCAGAGAATTGGTCGGGTTGTCATTCTGTCCTTGACATTCGTTAAAACTTTTTAGATCCAGAGTAGAGTTGGCAGGGTTGTGTACTACCTAGATCTTACACCAATGATGTACATGGTTCACGATACATGCATGATATATCTCACACCATATACGAGGAGATACATGCATGATATTGATGCACCATATACGAGGAGATACATGCATGATATGTCTCACACCATTGACTCGGAAGAGATTGATATTGATGATGGGTAGACATTTGTGGAATTACTGGTGGAGATAGTGGATTTACCAGAGCTGTTCCTATATGGGAAGTTTATTCAATTAGTGTACATTCATTTGCAGCACAATAATATCCAGTAGAGCACATTAGAGATGGAGGCTCAGATTCGTTCTCAGTAACCCCATTTTTTTATTATTACAAGTTTTGGATTTCGAGGATGTAAATCATTATGGTAGGGAGTAGAAAATGTCTCCTAATTTCTATGTTATTTTATAAAATTATATGAAATTATTTCGAGACTACATGCTTTGACTACACGTGATTTCGATCCCCGATGAGCCAATAATGGATTTTTGTACATTGTATTATTTCACGTAATTAAACATCTGAGTGAGTTTTTCAACCATTTAAACCAGTGCACGAATAGAAAATATGAGGGCATCGTTGAACACTAAAATCCAAAATTAACCTAACATTGGCCTTCGTAAGAAAAATAAAAATGTTAAATATCATTCTTTTTGGGATAAAATAAAATTGTTTTAAAAATATATTTTATTTATTTTTTTCAACTGACAAGTGGTTACACGACGATGCTGCAATCAAAAGATGAGCCAAATTAATGGAACCCATTAATGTCTTGAAAAAACATAGCGTAACGATTCATTAAATTAAATGTAACATCTATTTAGTTTCATTAATAAAACAGCATAATGATGCAGTGTCTCGGTGTAACTAAAATTCAAGAAAGTCATTTCTTTATTTGTTTGATACATTGGAGGGATGGAAATTAATCGATAGAAAGTTCTCTGAAAACCCATGGGCAGATTTCCTCTCGAAGAAAGATTGACAATCACCATTGACAATAGATGGTGAAGGCTAACATATCAAGGATCGACGATGGCTTGGAGCTTTTCCCATCATTAGTGATAGATCGTCATTCCATTTAGGGGTCGTGTTTAAGGTTGTCTTTCCCCCTGTTGTTAAATTCAATGATGAATATAGATCAACCCAGAAACAGGTTGATCCACTGATGTAAATTCTTGTGGGAGGGTTGATTTTGGGATTCTTTATCCAAGATTAAACTATCAAATGTTTGATTTATCTACACTATCTGATCCTCCATATATTTTAAACCTCTCACATGGAGTGCGTGAGATTATACAAACAAGGTTCGGGAACCTATGCATATGCATTTCTTATGGTCGTATCCTCGATTGGTGGAGTGTGTAATCTAGGGACAAAATGATATGCCAGTGACTGACATGGATAATGGTGCAGATGGATTAGATATTGGAAAACCAGAGCAGACCCGGTGGCCCGCGTAAGGTGCCACCGGCACGACCCCACCTGTCCATCACCACTGGGGCAGTGGGGGCTGAACCTCGCCGGTTGTGTGGATGAGGCAGCACCACACCAAGAACCGTAAGATGGAAAAGGTGGTCATCCCTCACTATTGTCACTTGAGGAGGTGGCACACTTGTGCACGCCATGGTGGAGGATGGCATGACCCATCGACTGCGGTATAGGTGACACCAACCTGGAACCGTGTAGAGGATGCAAGCCGCGTTCAGGGCGCCCGAGCAATTTGGGGAGAAACAGTCGCTCGCCTATGGCAGGATGTAGGACCCTTGATCCACAGGTATATAGTAGAGTCAGACGCGTCATTCGGCAAAATTCTGGCCAGGCACACCACCAGTCTACCCCTAGTTGATTTGGACTAATGTGGCATGTCATGCCCCCAGCCAACTGGCTGGGACGTACCCGCGCTAGTGGGAGGTACATATTCCAGCAGTCTAAACCTACATCATGTGGGCTGGACCTGCAACAGTAATCCAAAACAACACCCTTCGAGTAGGGAAAGATGAGACCGGGTCTCTGGGAGACCCGGAGGGAAGGACCCTCGGCCGAACTGGGTCTGGTTCAACAAGGTCTATTTGGAAAGACCCACTGGACAACCCGAACTGGAACTACCCAAACCTAAACAAGGTCTGGTCGGGTCAGTCAAATCAAACTTATCTACATGGGACCCCTCTCTCGGGTTGGTCTGGTCAGTCTGACCTAGTCGGACCGGGCCCTGACATAAGAAGTCCATGTTTATTAAAATGCTAAATCATGGGAAATGTACCTCCGATTGAATATCCATTAACATTTTTGGGACCCTCTCGACGGGTTTGATCTTTTGGTATGATCTAAGGATAATTTAATTGTACATGAGATGTGACATATTGATTGAGGTGTAGTTCTCCCATGAACTCTTCATACAAAACCCTTTAGTAGGCTGAGACCTTAAGATTATTGACAAGATACTCTGTATGACTCGACTATGGCCCAGTGGTATACACCACTGTGTGACTTTCCAGGCCCATGATAGGAGTGAGAATTTGTGACTCGAAAGACCCATAGTACGTGTGGTGGAAGAGTACATCATTTTTACATGGTGGGAAGCTCCTTGATGTGGCTAGGAAGGCCCCCGGTGGGACTTAGACTATGCGACTCATCATACGCATGGTAATCACCAGGGATGAGTACCACATCAATCCATGTATCATGGGAAGCAGCTTCTATGTGACCTGATATTCCCACTATACTCATAATAGAGGAGATCTCTAGCAACCAAGGTGTTTGATGATGTGAATAATGATTCTTCTATCTCTACCTTAGATATATACCTGGTGTGAGTTATCTCGTTCATCGGGTTTATGCTTTGTGATTTGCATTTAGGATTTCATTGTGGTAATTCTATTGTGTTTCAGGGCTCCCTACTATGTATTTTTTTACATACCACTATAAGGTCTTCCCCTGCATGTGTTGTGTCATGTGTATACGATCGGCGCATCGATGGTGGACATGGTGGACTTGGATCAGGTGAGGCCCTGTATGATTAGGCAGACAAGATGTACTAATTTAGATTTCAGTAGCTATACTACTCTTACCATCGGGTAGAGATTTCAGTAGATAGCTACTCGAGTCCCTTTTTTAATTTCCTATTTTTAGTTATTATCGTTGGGCTTATATTCGTGCCCATGTTTTATCGGTTGTACATGTACTCAGCACTTGTTTTTATATACTTGTTTTCTCTTATTTGTTTTTGGGACATGGTTCAGTGTGTCTATTCATAATGGTAGTCAGGAAAATGATGCTCACTTGGAGGTTGATAGCTTCGGAGCAGGTCTCCAGCCCCTGGCCTTTGGGAGGCGGGCTTTGGGAAGTCATGACATGAGCCCCGAAGAATGATTCATGACATGAATGATATTTTAATTTCCTGTAATATGTAAGAAAAATATATGATTAACAGAATTCACCTTATATAACTCTCAGATTACCCAATAAATAGAAGGATAGAGTTTATTGAGACTTCATGCTATGGAGGACATAGTGGAAAGAAGTGTTGGATTCCAATATGTTGAGAATGTGAGAAGAATGACCTATGTTATTTTGTTAGAGGAAGGGGGAGATAATTTGATTGTGTAAAAGAAGGAAATAAATGACATAATTTTAGGGGAGAATAAAATTTCTATATAACAAAAAGGATGTGAATAATGGCCCCACAAATATATCATTGATGGATAAATGAATTTAATTTGAAATGTATGTGGATTGTAAAAAATGATTTCATAAGAGGAAATATCATTACGATAATCCAGATTTTTATATGATTAACATTTATATTATTGATGAACATGAAAAGTGATTTAATTGAATTGATATATTTTGATTAATGAACGGTAACCCCTAATATTTTCTAGGCATTGAGAAAATTATGTTTAATTTGGATAAGGAGAAGATTCATATGAATAATGTAATTTTGTTGTTATTGATGACTTTGTTACTAATTAATGTTTTTTGGAAAATGTGGATTATGTTATAATTGATTGAGTTTATTAAGATATTTGAGTTTTGAAATATATCCAATAATAAATATTATTATTCAATAAATAATGAAGTATTTATTTTTTAGTATGTTATAATGTTAATTCTTGTCATTATCATGATTAAATAAAATTTACGAATAATACATTAACATATTTTCTATGTAAAAATGAAGGCATAATTAAGGATATTTGGTTGAATAATGTTACATTGATTATGATAAATTTAGTGAACATATTTATAAATTATTGTTTTTTAAATTAGTAATGGTAACATTTTATGTAATTTTTTAATTGTAATTTTTGATGAGGTTTTAGATATTTATGTATTATTTATATATATGAAAATTTATATGTATCTTATGCTTACCTTTTAGTTATTTACAATAACTAGTGATGGAAGTAAAGACATATAATTATTTATGGATATTGTTTAGCGATTCACAGATGAAAAAAGTATCTTAGGAAGTAATATATATATATATTGTAAATTGATCAAGGGATAAGAAAATGATGTGATTCTACTTAGGAAATTAAATTAAATAATATATATATATATATTCACATAAAAATTACCCAATATATGAAAATGTATCCTGATTTCTTTTCATTTTATCAACTTTTTTATGATATAATTAAAATTATCACACCACTTGGGTTTATGTTTTTTCCTTCGCTAATATTCTTGTGTCCATGTTCTCTATCAATATCAATCAGTATTTAGCTATTTTTTTCTATAATATGTAAATGTTTTCATTTTCCACCAAAAATATAGTATTTTTCAACCATGTTTGTTTTATTGATAATGAAATAAAAACATATTTTCTCTCATTTGAATAATATATTTGATTAACATGTTTTATGGTGTTGGTTTCCAATAATTTTTTAATGAATTGATAAACCATGTTTTATTGATAAAAATTTATAATTATGGGGGAAATTAATTTAAAGGGGTAGAATATAACAATCTAATATTTAATGAAAATTTTAATATTTTTTCAAATTTATTTTTTCTTTTTGTTAATTTTTGATACATGAAACACTGACTGTATCTTTCATTACATGAAAATCCTAATTTGTATAGAATATTACATAATATAAAAATATTATTTTTTAAAAATTATGGTTACCAACAATTCTTTTGAATGATTGATATGAAATTTATAACTAAATATTGAAAAAAGATAAATTACACATAAATAAAAATTCAATTATTTTGTGGAAAAATAATTCTAAATAAAAAAATTGACAATAAATGAAATATTATTATAAAAATCAATTATCTAAAAACAAACACATTTTACTGAAAAATACTAAAAGAAAAATATTTGAAAATAAATTTATTTATATATATATATATATTCAATAATATTTTCTGCATTATCCGCATATTTTTTTTGTACAATAGATAATTATAAATCCAATTTTACACTTACTAACACTTCTTTCTAAAAAATATTTTTTTTACATTTTATACATATATTTAATAGATATTTTGTAAATATTTATGAAATTTTTTAAAAAAAATTAATTTTTTAAATATTAATTTTAAACTATTTTATTATTATGATTGGAAATTTTTCTCAGAAGATAAACATTTTATGGATAGTGAAATATACCAGTTTTAACTAAGAATTTTATTTTCAATAAAACATAGAAAATGAATAATTTTTTATATGTGTTTAAATAAAATTTTAAATCACAAATAAATATTTTAAAAAAATTAAATACAATCGAATCAATTTTATATTGAATTTTAATATAAACTAAATTCTATATTTTGATCATTTTCTCATTTAAAATCTATTTTCTAATCGCTTCTACAAGATTAATAATAACATTTAATATTCTTCATTTGAAGTATTATTTTTAAATATTTATTCAATATATTGAATTATAATAATTTATATTATCTATCAAAGACAAAATAATTTCCTCGTTATTAAATAGAATGTTTATAAAAATTATTTATCATTGACAATGTAAAAGCGAGTTATTGATGGTTAAAACTGAAAAATAAATATTAACATTCTCACAAAACATGTTCGAAAACAATTTTTTTGGAAAAATTTCAACATGATATATTATTTTTTTGATTAGGTAACATTTTTATCCCTTTTTATGTGGAAAACGTGGGTATATCTTTTTCTTTTGAGAACATATAACGGTTCCACTCACCTAATATATAAAAAGTCACCTTCTAATCTCCTAATGAATGATAAAAAACCCAATGGTTCAGCCATTCCCTATAAAATTAAAATCCTTAATTCACTACTATCAGTATGGAAGACATATTTTTGTCATAATTTCAACTACATATTTCTTTAATGAAATTCAATAAAGTTGGATGATGAAGAGGTTACATACGGAATCAAGAGTTTTATTTTGTTTTTTCCTCCATATGAGTAATTAATTATTAAAAAAAATATTATAATAATCTATTTATTTTAAATTTATCTATATGTTATTATGTATTATTAATAACCTAAATCCTTATCATTTTTTATCAAATGGGTTACGAAATCATCATTTGGTTGTATGGCAGAAAACTATATGGGGAACCGATGTTATTTTTTTCCATAACCACCCCTCAATGTTGTATATAATGATAAATTTATTGTTTATATTATATATATATATATGATAATATTATACTTATGTAACAATTAAATCATATATTTATTCTTACCTTTCATTATGTTGGAATATAGCAACATGGTTTAGGTCTATAACAGACTAGCACCTCATGAAGCCTTGTGATTCATTCATGCTATACATGAAAGGATATAATTTTTTTAATGAAATTTGTTTATATATATGTAAATAATAATATTATTTTATTTAAATATATAATTTATATTTCTTTCTTTCTATACATTAGTGATATATAAAAAATAATCATGTGAGTGTATATTGAATTATCTACATAAACTATTATTTTATTTTCTATCACCAAATTATATTGATAAATCTTAATACATTTATAAGGAATATATATTATATTTATATAATTATCAATATTTTTGATATGTTTAAATCAATATCAATGTAATTGGACAAGAAAAGTCAAAAAATACATGAATAACCTTGTCATTAATTTCTAAAATGATATATTAACATAGTATTGTTAGTAAATGGTTAATAAAAGGTTATAAATAAATAATATATTTTATAATATTTATATATTTAAGGATTTTAATTGATTTAAAATAAAATTATATTTATTATAAACAATTTTACAACCTCTTTTTATAGAATTATATATACATTTAAAAATGGATTTATAGTATATCTTTTAATTATTGTGATACAGAATCCATATTCCATCATTATTATTTTATGTGTTTCATATAATTCAAATGTATTTATTTTATAATGAATATAAGGATAAATATTTTTATTTAAAAATATATGTGAGTATCTCAATTCCATTGCATTTATAGTAAACATGTTACTAAAGTGGTGAGGGTTTTATGATATAATCTCATCATTTATCTATATTGTTTTTGTAATTGAAAATGATAAAATATTATTGTAAATCTTTGATGAAAATTATGAAATATATTTAAATACGTGTATTCACTGAAAAAGAATGATTTTTCATAAATATTACTTCAGTTATCTTAAGAATAGTTCAAACGAATGGTTTTTAGTTGAAATAGAATCTATTTATATCTTAACCCAAAAATCTATTTTCATCCAAAAAGTCTGTTTTATAATAGTGATTTCAAAATGTTTTTCAAATCATAAATTTTTTTGAAGTCATAGTTACCAATGATTGGCCTTTTTACAAAATTTTATGATTTTAATATTCATGTCATTTTCTAGAAAATTTATGTTATGATTTTACAAAAATTGTGAAACGAATCATTATTTTAACATGTACAACTTGAATAATATTATCCATAAGAACAACCAAATCATTAACTACATATTATTCTATATGTTTCATATGTTATTTTCAATTAAAATTATTTCTAGAATATTTTTTGGTTTTTAAAAAAAATGTTTTAAAAGAATCAATATTTTTCTCTTGAAAATTTTTAATTGATTTATATTTATTCCCTAATATGTTTTATTTATTTTTTTTAAAAAAATTATTTTCATATTTTTTTAAATTTTTATTTTAAAAATAGGACTATAAATGAAATATGTTTTCCATAAATATATTTTATAATTGATCATTAAAAATAATTTTCCATTTATGATGACATTTATTCGTTCAGCATATGAATTACTTGGTATGTGATCTGTAGATCACTTTATTATTCTTTATTTAAATGATTAATTATTGTCTTGGAATTTTGTTAACTAAACCATATCCCCTTCCCATAGTAATAACATCTCTACATTCTTATGAAACACATTTCTGTTCAAGGATTACACTATATAGTAATAATTTAATGATAATGAAATGTGATGTCCCAGAACCCGTGGCCTTTAAAATGGGGCCTCGTACTAGTTTTTCAAATGAACTTATGTGAATCTACTCATACACCAAAATATTATGACTAACATAAAATGTCTAATAAGATAGAATGAGGAGTATATTCCAACATTTTAATGTAAACCACATCAAAAATTATATTATTACATTAAAGAACTAGCATGAGGAATAAATGGACTATATAAAAGAAATATCCAACAAGTAACCCATTATAACATGATAAAATGATGATATAAATATTCTACATTTATTTATGGAATAAATTTAAAATAAAAAATAATATATCAATAACGAACCCAAATAACAACTAGTTCCTAACATCCCATATTCCAACTCATCAACTCATGTATAATCCATACATCATGTCCTTTTATTGAAAATGTATTATAAAACAAGTATCATATTTTTCCATAACCCCATGCCATAGAGGCTTGAGAAGGGTCTGAGTACAACTTAGTATCCCACCACCAATAGTACTTATAGAAATACCAAATATTTAAAATATTGTATACAGCTATTACAAGTTGAAATATATTAATAAACAAGGAAAAATGGGAAAATATTCACCTTAAAAAATTATTAATAAACAAATACAACAATTAATTTCCATCTTATGATCTAATAAATATTTACAAATTGAATAATAAAAAGATCGAAATCCTTATATTAAGGAGGAATATACATTTAAATACAAGGGGAATTAAAAAATGATGTCGATTTTGCTGTGAATATTTGAGTACTAGTAAAATAGATTTTATTATATCCATTCATTAGGAACCTATATCCTATGTCCGAAAACTTATACAATGTCGTACAATGTTGGGGATTATATAATTAGTTAAACTCAACTCAAGGATTTGGATCTTTATTTTATCATCCATCTCATACAATACCTCTGGGTTGTCAAGATAATTAGTCGAGCCTAGACCATGTATAAGGTGTGCTATTCCAAAATTCTAATCATATAGTACCTAGGTGGGGAAAAGAGCAGCAATATAGACCAAGCCTAGAATGAGGAGAATTAGTCTAACATTTTTTCAATAAATGTCGTGGTGATTCCAAGGGAATCATCCCATCATGACCCATGAAGTAGAGCATCAATCCAATCCTAGATATATTCCAAATTTTCATGTGCTTACACCTTATTAATATTTTTAAATATTTACCATTTATCATTTCATAAAAAGAGGACACCGTAGTCTATTAATTCATGACATGTCAAAAAAACAATCAAAATTATCGTATAAAATCATCTTAAATCCACCATTTGAAATGATGGTTTTCCTATTTGATAAAAAATACCTTGATATTAATTCCTTCATTACTACAACCTACAATTAATATTTTCATTTATTCATATTCTAAGAATTGAACCACACCCTTATTTAAAATTATCATATATAACCATTTCAGGGAAAAACCATTATAAATAAAATTTAGGTTAAAATATCACATTTAAAACATTTCCCACATTCTAAAACTCTTTTAATAAAGTAAAATAATTACTAGATAAAAAAAAGTACTACATTTAAACCATTTCAAAAGCCTATTGAGAATTTTAAAATTACCATCATATAATTAATTAAATTATCTTTTTAACAATAAATGTATTCCAATTAAATAATAATATCACATTCACATTTAAAATTCCATTATCAGATTATTTTCAATTCAAATAAATATTTTCATGGGTCTGTCATACCAAAATGATAGCCTTGTTGTTGGTTTGACTACATCAATGGATCCAACTAGGTCTGTGAAAGGTATTGTAGCTCGATATTAGTGTCCAATTCAAATTTCTTCACAAAATACATTAAATTTTTAAAGGAATTGGATTTGAAAAACTGTATACACATATAATAAATTATGAATAAATGAAAAATATTTAATAACACATAACACATGTTTGTAGACAAAAACCCATCCAAAAGAACACCTTTATTTGAACTCAAATTCCATAAAAGACGATGGGTAAGAACATACTATCAGACAAGGTTTTATAGAATTAAAAGGATTGAAAACCAAAAACCAGTCATCTCCCTATAAATTTTCAGAAATAAAGTTTAAGATATTCCTACGTATTTATTTATAACTAAAAATAAATTAAAATTATTATAAATCAATGGACATTCACCCATAGAGGAAGAGAGGGATGGTAGTTCATCACCCAAACTAGAGTTGGTTGAATGGGAAGCAAATTTGGGTAAGATTAAATTTATACTTAGAGGGAAAATGGGAATTTCACACTTTTTTAGTGTCACAAAGTCTTCCAGCTTGTTTGGAAAAATTGTGCCCCAATAATGTTTCTATCTCAATATTAGTGGGAACCAGGCCACAAGATATGGATAGACACCATCAAAGATTGAATTACCTTGTGGAGTAAATTCAATAAACATAGTTCAAATGAAAGACTATGCCACATAGTTTCATAGTGGCATCCCTCATGGTTTTCATAACCGCGCACCCCCTTCTGTTGGATGTACAGCTAAGGAAAATGGTTTCTAGTATCCATTTGCGAACTATGTTCTCCAAACAGCTGGGACTATTTTCCACCATAATTATGCTCCAAACCCCAAGAACACAGCCAAATGATACTGTACTCCCAAGAAAAATTTCATTGAAAAATGTGTTTATTCAAAATATATAGAATGTAAGTATATCTACCAAAGTCCAAGATCAAATAGCCTCACCACCTTATAACATGCCATCCTCAAGACATAATTTCAAACATCACTAAGACACCAAGAAAAAATGTCGGGCCATAGATCCCCCATATAAACATCAATATCCCATGTTCCCTCTTAAAAAAATAATAAGATTCAATATTTAGATCAAAGGAAAAATCTTAACCTAAAGAATATTATTTTCATGATCCTTGAAAATGAACCTGATACTCCTAAAAGGATGCATCAACATCAACCTTTTCATTACCAACATCTATCATAGGTAAACAACATGGCTAATATACCTAATCCACTTTCCAAAAGGTACCAAAAATTACTATACAACCTTGTGAGAGACAATAGGTATACTTACAGTTTGGAATTCTTCACAAATAATGGATCAAATAGCATGGCTTCATGTCACTATGGTTCCAAAACATTTATAATAAATCATGTTCTATGCCACCTAAATGAATGGAAAAATTCTATAATAGAATACCCTAAACTACATAATTATACAACATGAGGAGCTATTCCATCATTCCATAACCAAACACCCAAATAATAAAAAAAAACTCAAACTCCATCTCATGGAAATCCACCTATCAAAACACTATCAAATTCCCATCACCCAAAAAAATCCCAATATTTCTCTTAACTGAATCCATTCACTCTAATTCACTAATCTCTTACATAATCATCCACACAAAGTCTACATTTCTTCACACAATATGGATATCATATTACTTACAGTATCCAATATTTGGTGTATAATCCCTTGTAGATGACCATAAGATCCTCAACTCACCTTCTACAGCATACTCGATGCATTTCCCAACACACGACACTCAAAAATTCACACGATCTCCATCTAACAGTGTAATAAGACCTTACTATAAAAACCACATTGATGGAGATAAATACACTATATGTTATCAACGTAATATAAAATTCACATATATCAATTTCATCGTCATTCTTGAAATGAATATTTCCTTAAAATTTCAAATCGGATAAAGCCTATAACTTAACACATCCATTATTTCCTGTATTATACCATCCCAGAGTACCCATCATAATAGGTCCCTCCTCCCTTGTTGGGATGCCATCGTCTTCACCTATCCATTCCCTATTTAAAATTAATGAATACTTCTGTCACCTAACATACCCATTGGAATTATTCCATCATTACTAGTAAAACTATTCAATGAAGGCATCATCTGCTCTCTAATTCATCATCTACTCAAACACACCAATAAAAATTCATAACAAAATCCACATATAAATTCCTTTATAGAAAATATTTGACTAGGAATTTCATCCAAACCCTATTACAACATCGAAAAAAACTTATCTTGCCATAAAAACCACTTTATGATATTTTCAACTCACCACATTAGTTCTATTTTCAATGTTGAGTTGATTTTCCCCTATCTTGATAATCACATAATTCCAAAATTCACATTTGGTGTGACATAGCTTCCCACAAACATGATTAATTCACCCTTAAAAACATTCCAATGTTACCCAATCAAACATAAAAGAACCCATTCCCAATATTCAATGATTTTATCATATTAAAAAAATTGGAGTTAATATTTTTCGAGCTTTATCATGATCATAAATGATTATATCATATACATATCAGAATTCTTTTTAAGACCACATTGATCCGGAAGGAAAATAATAGATTGACAAACCACCACATCTATGTCCCACATGTCCTTACCTACGCAGCCATGAAATTCACCTCAAAGGAATATCATTAACACACTAATACCACCCCAACCACAATATGGTATTCCTAAAACATTAATAGATGACATATTTCCCCCCACCATAGGAGTATTAGGGTCACCACATCCCTCAAGAAATATCTAATACCCTGACTCACACTACAATAAAAATATGCACCCCATGAAAGGGTTGTGTATTTCATGATTTTCTCAGAACAAAATAAAAATATCAAATGATACCCATCCACATACATTGAGGATGGAACCCACAATATTCTTCATCCTCAGATCCATCCCAAGGCCCTATACTATCAATGGTTGATGGTGAAATTACAACTATACCATTCAACACCTAACTATCCATGAGTTCCACCTTTAATATTCTACATATCCAACCAAACCACATTTAGGTGTATAAGTGTGTTGCTCAAGGTGTCTTAGGGTTCCTGGTGTGATTTAAACATATTGGGCATTATCATGAAAATTTTACAATGCTATGAATTCATCCATGAACACGACTATAAATAATTCACTAACGATGATACCACCCACTATAGTAACTCTAAGACATGTAGAATGTCTCATTATTTAATGACTTACTGCAACTCATTAACACTCTTCCACACCAATGAGAGTGGGATAAAGAACCCAAACAAACCACCACATTATGATATCTAATAAGCGGCCATGATGCCACAATCTATTTAGAACCACTGTTATTTCCCCGCAGAGTCCTTCAAACATGAACCAATAAACTCACAACCAATAAATAACCAAATAGATTTTATGATAACAACCCATCCCAACATGGTTTAATAGAAAATTGAAGGAACATATCTAGTGTCACATTCTCACCCATACAAATAAAATTATTCACTTCTAGAATGTGATCACTTATGGACCTCTTTAGATCCCTTATGTGATTAACAATTAATTAAATCACACACTAAATGGAATGTACACTCCATTAGCAATACATATCATTTCCCAAACCCCCACTCACATAACCAACTAGCACTGATATTCCATCAGCTTCATGTGACATGGGGAATTCTCAATGTTCTCATACACACATTGTTCTCAGTTTTCTTATAATTCCAAATAATCTTTATTAATTTTTCAAACATTAACCTCGCAATTTATAGCACCCCATTATTTTTACAAATTTTCATTTTAGAATAAATATAATATACATAGCACCTTATTTAAACCAAAAACAGAATATTCACTTTTTTCATTATAAATTAAAAAATGAAATTATTATATAGATTATATATTTAATTTATATAATATATATCAATCATATTATTTTTACACTCATCTAATATATTTCACTAGCATAAGATATAAAGAAACAATAAAAACATAAAAAAAATATTTTTATAAAGGTGTTTTATTCCACCTTCTTAATGAGAACCCATTTGAAATGCAATAATTGTTTCTACGTGGTTTCAATTTTAATTAAAACTAAAAAATAGTAAAATTTATTTAATAATAGATTTTTTATCATAATTATTTATAATGGTATATTACATTATATTTTTCTAAATATAATAATAGAAAAAAATTCAATTAATTTAATTTAGGTATTTCTACTAATATTTTCATTGAAATTGACTAAAAACCATGACCAAACTACATGACATTTATACCTTAAAATCCCACCTATTCATCCATTTTATATAATAAATTTAAAATAATATCAACCAAATCTATGTTTGTAATTTTTAAAAATTTATTGCATATTCATAATCATAATTATGTGTAATTTAACAGAAGGTTAAAATTGTTTTTATCCCAAATAATGTCGAATTTAATAAAAATAAATGACAACGATCAATGTAACGTTATGCTTAGTATGAGACTAACTTGTAATATTAAAGGACCAAATGACGTATACACTTGTCTAAAATCTATTAGATGACCATATTTCGACCATATCATCTATTTTATTTCATTTTGCTCATTATTGTATTTGCATCCAATATGAAAAACATGAATTGAATCCCATTTTCAAAATATTACCTGAGTTCCACACCTCCTCCAATATAAAAAGTCCTCTCCTCCCACAATGTCACACCTCTCGAGACACATTGGATCAAACAATTGCTTATAACATTGAACATAAAAATATATAACCTAATATTATAAGCTCACATTTTCCATAAATCCATCAGAGGAATCCATTTGGTACAAACCAGAATAAGTTACCAAATAAAGAGGTAACATCGTTCTTCAAGCTCATTAGATTCATTTCCATTCAACACCCCTTTATAATAATTCTATTTTATGATTACATATCATTAATATTATATTAAATATACTATGTTTTATGTTAATGGTTGTAAAAACACATAATCAAACTTCCATATAATGTGTAATGAACACATTGTTTACATGTATTTCGAACTACCACATCACAAAATTATGATCATTTATTTTTCCTTTCCTGCTTATGATGGTGGGAATTGTGATAAATGTTTGTTATATATGATATATAAGTATAATATTTATTATTTAATAATTATATTTTATTATTTTATAATACATACCTATATAATTTACAAATATTATAAATATAATAACATTGTTTGTGGTAGTGTGGACTACCACCTCTTTAAAGTGATGTTCTTCCTTTAAGAAATATATTGAACATATTATAAATTTTTATGGTAAAACTGAGTAAAATATATGTCATATATGTTATACTATAATTATTATACACATATCTATAATTTAATTTTCATTTTATTAATATTAATATTAATTGAAAGTAGAAATAATGTGTTTGTTCGAAAAACAATCTTCACAAATGTTTCATTTCATTTCATTTAATAATAATTTATTGATTATTATAAATTTATATGTAATGGATATATATTATAATTAAATCACTGTTTAGAATAAAATATATTGATAAAACATTATCTAATAAAAAATAACAACACATAATAATTCATAACACACTTTTTAAAAGAGTGAAATAAATAGCCGAAATAGTGAAAATAATGAATGATTGTTTACAAATGGGTAATAATATATGACAAGAAGTTAATACATGTTATTAAGAATATGATTATGGTTAAAGTATTTATTATTAATACATTATAATCCACAATAAAATTTGATAAATTCCACACCACTAAAATGATTGTTCTGTTAAGGAATTTTTTTTCAATTTACTTTCCATTGATTCTAATTTTTTATTAAACACAAATTCACTTTTTTTATTTGTATATAATGAATTTTTTATTTTTATATGATGAATATATCTAATATCAATATATTCTAGGTTTAATTCATATTAATACATCATGGGTATTATGATTTAAACATTTCAATGTGGTGTGGGACCCTTTGGAATGTTTAATGATTATTCCCCTAAAAAGGTTCTTAATGTTTATCATTGCAATATCAATTACATTTTTTATTATTAACTTCGTCTTGAAACAATCACATTATTTTTTTTATTATTCATTTTAAATTTAATTGAATATCTATATTCTCATTCAATGTATTTTTTTTATTTCATAATTTATAAATCACTTTTATATATAATGTTCACATTGACTGTAATTGGTTTAACTGGGAAATTAGATATATATATATAATTCATCAATATAGATATTTGTTAAGGAATTTTAAATTTTTTGATTAATTTTTATAAGTAATTATTTGGAAAACTATTGATGGATAGGGATTGGTAGTTATACATCCCCATGATGTATCAATGGGTTCTCATGGCTTGATTATGTTAGAGAAATTAATTGTGTTTCTATATATAGTTTTAACCATCATGTGAAAGGTATTGATGTGGTATGTTTTCATTTCATGTAAAAATTTTGTCCAATAATACGAATTTACATTATAGATAATTTAGTTTTTATTCATCCATGAGATTTTGTGTCGATATTTCTATGATACATTTCATTTTTTCTTCATTTATTAAATGGAATGTTTATCAATTTCGTACCATGTCATATTAAATTTTCCATATATATTTTTTTTGAATCGCATGTATTATCCTTCATTTACCATTAAATGTTGATTTATTATAACTGATTCATTAATTCATTCACATTAATTTCCCATATTGAGCATCTATTCTCAACCTTATTATGTTTCCTTTTCAGATGTTATGATGAATAAAAATTTCAATAGATTTAAAGGATGTGTATTATTTTATTGTTATGTATTTTTTTATTTCCTATTTGATGACTTATTAGGAACATCTGAAATGTATTATTTCAATCCAAGACATGTAATATAATTATTCCTTTAGGATTTGATTAGTTTTAGTCATGATAATGTAATAAAATAATTCACAAAAACTATGATTTTGGTTTTGGGTGATACATTTGATATCAGAGAAAGTTTAGACACATACATAGAAACTCGATATAGAAATACTAATATTATAGAGCAAAAAACTATTTTTGAGACTGGTAATATGTATTGATAAACATCCTATAATTTCTTTAATGTAGATTTAATGATGGTATTCTTAGAAATACATCCATGTATGGATACTACAAGTGCATGTGGTTCTGGTACAGATTTACCTTGGACTAAAAACTCTAGAAAATTATTTCAGACCTAACGCGTTATCACCTGATACACAATAAAGATCTTTATTTTTCCCCTAGTTTGAAACTCATGGAGGATATAATTAACTTAATTTACATTTTATTTACCTAATATTATGATTAGTTTAAAGAAAACAATTCCCAAAAGTAACCAAAAATATTTATTCTTGGATTTACATTGCATAAATATATGTTTTGTGTTTTTACATGTTTTCAATATTACATTATGATTTTAGTATAAAAAAGAGCATATTTAATTATTTATAAATGTGACCTTGAAGGAATAATGGTGAAAATACTCATGGAAAATATCGATAAATCCATATTGAGGAAACTAATATAGTTAGTATTGGAATAGAGAATATCTGTTAATTATTAGAGAATAATAACTTGGATTGAACAATAACCTTTCAAACATATATAGAATAATTACATGGAGCGAATTATTTATGATAGATTGATTAATGGGGAGAAAACCACTAATAATTTAGTAGTACTACTAATAAAATTGTTTTAGAATGATAGATTAAGTCGCTAAAGAATATATTTACATCATTCGAATGATGTGAAATGGAATAGGATACACATTTTTTCTATATTTTCCAAGATGATGTTTATTTGTGGTGGGCATGATCCAAAATACAAGTGAGAATGAATAAATAGAAATAATGGAATGGGGAACCATTAAGGATACAATCATTGATAAATACTTCCCTCTTGATCAATAGATATATATATATATATATATATATATATATGAGAATAATATTACACTGATTAACGAAAAATTAAGAAGAGATTGTTTTAGATTATTAATATACCATTACACAGTAATCTAGGTATGATATGGATTATATATGATAACTGGTGATTTTGGGTCGCATTTCATTTGACTATTGGCTCGAATGCGCCCGTAAGGGGCTCTTAGAGTTAGGGTTTCCACCACCACCGCCTTCATCCCCCCGTGGCAGATCTGCTATGAATTCTTCCAAAATTCTCTGTTTCATATTTGAAGCTCTCCCTCCTACTGTGGTTTCAAGATTGGATTCCATGGAGCTTCGATTCACGATCCTTGGGCGTAAGACCGTTTTGCGACGAGGTCGCTTTGTTCGCCGGCTCACTCTTTGGAGCGTACGTGGGATCTCTGTTTCTGGTGGTGCGGCGTTGTCCTAGTTTGTCGGAGCTTGAGGTTTGTGGTCTGGATATGATGGATTGAATTCCTCGAAGGTTCATGGTTGTCTTCTCTGGCCAGAATGTTGGCGGTGACGGGATATGACTGGTTGATATATCCCGTCCGGGCTTGGTGATGGGTTCTCTCTCTCAACCTTTTTCCTTCTTTCTCAATTTCAGATTCTCCTATTGCTGTCTTTGGATTTCTGCATCTTTGTGTTGGTTTTCTTTGGATAAATCTTCTCCAGTAATCTCGATGTTTTGTGTTGCATGATGGAATGGTAATTCTCCTCCGGCCTGAATCTAGATTTCATGGGATTTTTCATTCCCAGTTGTCTTCCGATTCTGTTTCGTTTAGGGTTACGCACCAGTTTCGTTTAACTTTTTTTGTTCTTCCTCGATGGTGGTTTTTGATCTACGACAGTTGTTTCATTATCTGGTGTTGATTATTGGAGTCATGAATATGAGTCAGTGGAGATAGTGGCATGATCTATTTGTGTCTCAATTTTTTCTCTATTCGACGATGGTTCTGGTGAAGTCTTCAGGAAAAAATTTCAGTGTTGTTTGTGATGTTGTGATGTCGGTGACATGATGGTGCTGAGTTTTTTTGGTGATGAGGACTGTGGGGCGATAGTATTTGGTTTTCTATCTTCGTCAATTTGCTGGTGTTTGAGATCTATGGTAGTGATACAGGCCGACGGTTCATCTGGCCGACGGTCAGCGGAGTTCACGACAATAGTGCTTGGAGATGGGATGATGGTGAAGGGACAGTGAATTAGGTGATGCGATGATGGTGTTGACTATGGATGTGACTTGATAGGCCTATCCTCGATCCATGTAGTGGATCTCGCAGCCTTTGAGGTAACGATTTGGTTGGATTTGAGGATCACTTTATTTTGAATTCATGGATCCTGTTTGGTTAAATTTTGAATTTCGAATCCAAATATTTGAAATTTTTAGTCCTGATGTACGGTTACCACTACAATAATTTGGTTTTTAGAAAATTCAAAAAAAAGAGATTTGAGGAGGATATGGATTATATATGAAACATTGAGTACATGATCAACCACTTATTCAAAGTTCATAATCTTAATCATTTAATGAATCTAGTTTTTTTTAGAATTTTTAATAATACAATTATATAGTTCTATGATCTCTCATGATGGAGTATTAATTATTAATATTATATATATTGGGAATCAATGAGAAGAAGCGTCCATATGAGCATCATAAGAAAGATAATGCATTCTAGAGGTATAATAAATCACATCCTTTTCAGCTTATTAAAAATATAGGAATCCCTTTATTTTGAAATGATTAAAGGGATTTGATGTTTTCTATAAGTGAATATCTATGGGTCACCAGGCTCATGAATAATATAGGGAGAAGCTGATAAATGAGTTTCCAATTCAATAATTGTAATGAAATGGAAAATTATGAAAACTATTTCTATAGGAGTTAGGGGAATCTGCCTCTAAAATGGTTAAGGGGATATATCCAAGATTATGTGATAACTATAATAGAGATAGAAGAACCAAATTTTGGGGGTGTAATATACATTAATCATATATTCAAATTTTTACAATGCATTTTTTTATTCTCGATAGTCTCACTCTTATATAAATAATCAGTTATTCAATATAATTAGAAATTTTTCTTTTGATTTAACTAGACAGTTTTAGATAAAAACACATAAGAAATGTTTCAATACCATAAATATGTCTCAATTAATCCTAACTATGACATTTAAGATTTCATTGTTTGGTAACATTTTTATCAAAACTATATTCATTTTTGATATTATCCTTTGTATGGAATGTCTCTTGAAATATGATGCAAATAATTATTTCATGTGGAAGGACATTACAATCTATGAGAATGATTCATAATACCTCATCTTTATATTATATGATTACTCTCCTATTTTTTATTTAGATCCACCCTCAGTTGATCAACTGAATGAAATTATTATTGATGAAGGGAAAACGTGCTCTAGTGATGAAGGAGGTAATAATAAAATTGAAGATGTATTGTTTGTGTGGGAATATTGATGTATATCCTACAGAATTAAATAAACATCCTCCATTTAGTGAAGATGAAATTTATATTAATATAATATTAAATCAAATGACAATATCAATGGCTTCCTATAATGTGGACACAATAAAATTTGTGATGTTTGATAAACATATAAGGGATTTTTGTAATAACTAATTTATACCCCCTAGTATTTCTCTATTGGGAGGCTCTATAATCCTTGTTAATAAGAAAGATTTATATATTATGTTGTGAATTTATTGTAGGGAATTTAATTCCATTAAAATGAATAACAAGTATCATCTACCTCACATTGATGACTTATTTTATCAACTTAATAAAGCATAATATTTTACAATATTGGTCTTCATTCTAAGATTCACCAATTGTGAACAACGATTGAATACATTGAAAAAATATATATTCTGATGAGGAATGAAAATTATGTTTTTACAGTAATTCAATTCTTACTAACTAAATCATCCTCTACATTCATGGCCATTATGTATAGAATATTCATGGAATATCATGAGGATATTGTTGTGGTATTCATTGATGGTATTTTTTGTATTCTAAAATCATTGAGGACAAGGGAAATCAATTATAGATCATTCTTAAGACTATTATAGGTAAAGGGTTATATGGGAAAATTAGTAAATGTGATTCCTGGTTTCAATAAGTTATTTTCTTTTGTCATATTGTCTCCAAGGATTTAATATCACCATATCCAAAAAATAAAATGGAATTTTAAGAATTTCCTTCCCCAAAAAAATTAGCATGGTATAGAGAATCATTATTATTTATGGTTACTAACAATGATACATTCAAGAATTTTTCCCAATTAGCTAACTCATTATCCAAGCATACATGGATATGGGTTATTTTTGTCTAGACAATGGAATGTAATTAATGATTTTATGATCAAAATAGAATAATATTCAATGATCTGATTTTGATGTTACCATTAGGGTATGTTGTGTTTTTCATATATATTGACACATTAAAGATGGGAATTTTTAGATTATTAATAAATATTGATAATGTTATTGATTATGAATTACATAAATTGAATTCTCACAAATAGAACCATAAAAACCATGTTCTTCAGTTCAAGGATGTAATATTCTCTTTGAAATTATGGAGAAACCCTCTCTAAAGAGAAATATATGAGACATAAAAAGATCAAAATGGAATGTAATACATCATCTCTTAGAAATATCACACTTGAGAAAAGGTTGATTGTTTGAATTACTCAATGATTATGATTTCTCAATACACTAGAACATGGTGAATGTAAATATGGAATAAAATAAACCTAAAAGAAAAAATCATTGATTTCTAACCCAAATGAGGATTGATATGGATCCGTTGTATAGAGATCTATTAAATATAGATTTGGAATTTTTGAAGGATGTAAATAAGTCAAAGTTTTTTCAAATTATTGGACCCCCATATTTATTAAAATTGATAATTAATTCTCAATATATATTGTTTATAAAAGGGAATTTATGAGAGTGGATTTTTCGAACCCTCCACACTCAAGAATCCCCCTCCCCACGAAGAGGTCATCCGGAAATTCCCCATCCGGGGAGGAGCCATTGTCAGCCAAGATGACATTGTGTCACACGGGGTAACACCTCGATCAGTGATGGTTCATCAAAGCAAGACATCAGCTAGGTGAAGTGTGCCCATTCTTCCCACCCGGTGAGACACCGGGTGACCCGGCAAGACGAGTGGTACATGGGAGGCAGAAATTCTTCCTAATGCGCGGATCAAACCCCTGACCTCACCAATCACTATTGCTTTGGCCCTCGACCCTACACCACTACGCCACCGCCGAAGCGGTGATAATTCTTAATATAATGATGATGTCTTCTAGATGAAAATTAATGCCATGATAGAAGGAAAATTAGTAGATTATTTTTTAGAAGATGATGTTATAATATTTGGTAAGAGGCTATGTGTACTGTCTATACCTGAGGTAAAAATGGATTTATTGGATGATTCTCATTACCCACATATATCCATAAACAATGGTAGAAATAAAAATTTACTTACAAATTACGATCATTTCGAATGTTATTTGATTAATTGGGGAATTATTGACAATTATGTATTATATATTATATATATAAATTTTATATGTAATATTATCTCTCATGATTAATTTTTATCTCTGATCATTTTATCTAGTGTAAATGGTGGACCTTGAAATTATAAAGACCATTGATGCATCGATGGATTTTCAAGATTCGATTATGATTTCCTAGTAGAAAAAGTTTTTATCAGTAGTTTTATCCATCTTTGGGATTTCATTACGGTGTAGGTTTTTAGTTAAATTATAATTGATATCCAATAATTACCCATTTATTTCGTTAATATTTCTATTTTTATTCAACCATTATATTTTTAGTTGAAATATATTTGGATACATTTCATTTTCTATTAATTAATTAAATGGAACCTGTTTCAAATTCATACCTAACCACACTTAATTTTCATTGTTTAGTTATTTTAATAGAATGTGTTTTAGTTTATTACATTCTCATTTTTATTTATTTTGTCTAATTCATTTTTTATAACAATTTTGTTACATTATATTATCATTTTATCCCTCCATTATCATGTTTCAAGTCCCTAGAATATTAAGAGGAAATTATCTAATAAGCTTTCAAGGATACAGTTTGTTCTTGTAAATATCATTTTTGAATTTCATATTTCCCAATTTATTATGGGTATCATTTATTTTCTCTATATTCCAAAAACAACTAAACAATTTGGTACTTCTATATTTGATTCCCTATCATCATGACAATTTAATAAAATAATACACTGACTCATGTGTTATGGGGTATGGGTGTTATACTATTGGATGAGTTACAATAATGATCTAACCTACAGAAACCAAAATTAAATAGTGAAATTAGAACTCACTTGACACACTATGATTTAAAACAAGTAAAATATATTGTCCTTTAAACAAAATGGACTTGATAAACTAGATTCTAATCATGTAATGACAACAATATATTTATGAAATCAATACCCATGATACATCAATAAAATAACATCTAATGGGTGGAACTCATCCCAAAATTCCAAAACACACTATATATAACACACTAATAACAACATATACTCCAAATGTCACCGAAAGGATACTCATATGAATAGATAAATGCCATATTGAAATAAAAAATAATGTGTCTAAAACCTGATTGGAAGGTATCAAAGAACAGGGGTCATTGCACCCATAACAACAAAATTACCTACAATTGTTCTATAACTATGAAAACCATTCTTATGGCCCAACATAAATCTATATGATCTCATCAGACAAAATATTAATTTTTATAAAAAAACATTTTAAAACATTTATATCAATGACCAACTAACATTTCACAAAGAAACATACGTTTATCCACACATCAAAACACCACAAATACTCATGAACCATAAACAAGATATCAAACTAGGGAACTCCCACTACCCAATAATCCCATAAAAAGGGTCCAATCTCACCAATAGAGGTACACTCACCCATATCATTAAAGTTAAACCCTTTTATATTTCTCATATAAATTAAAATTCACCATTCAACACAAATGTTTTCACATTTAAATAAACTGTTTTCTAAATCCCAAGGACATAAACTTTGAAACTCCTTTTCATTAATGCATCCTTTTAAAAGATAATAATTTATTGAAATTCATATTTATGAAAAAATTCTTTGACTCACATTTCCATGAAATATTAACACAAATATAATATATGTAGAAAAATACAAAAATAGTATATGAATTATAATAATGGAATGTGATGTAGTGGATCGGGAAGCTCCCGATGTCCAAGGGTTTATGCTACCATCCCTATCTAGTGCTCCCACCTCCAGCTTCACATCACACCTTCGTCTAGTGAGATGCTAATCTTGTCGACTCCCCTCACTATCTATGAGACCAGTCCACATTGCCCACTCTATGATTCATCTTGATTCCCCCTTGCACACGCAGATCTGACATCCTGTGAAGTAGACCCATCACACTGGATCCCACTAACAATGACCTCACATGTTGGTGAGTTCCTCTTGATGGACTCTTTGTTCTCAAAAAAAAAATGATCACGCCTCTGAACACTGTGTCTCCTCCCTAAAAAATGTGGTATACTACTGAGACCTCTTGGATCCCACTACCATGAGGTTGATGTCTTCAACATCCCCTTTCGCCCCTAGGAAATATTTTTTGTTGTGTGTAAAGTTTATAGTGGATGTGATATTATATCCACCAACACCTCTTATTGGTTTAGTGTTCCTGATACATCCAGTTCTGAACATCATTGTGCTTTGTGTTGTAGGTCCGTCATTCTATCCCTGTTTAGAAATACTATCTTATCCTCATCTGATTCGATGTCAGGTTTTCTCTTATGATTCACATGATCATCACTTAGGGTTTACTTGGTAAGTCACGGTGTAGGATGCAAGATGGTGATTTCACAGACAAAGGCAGTTAGACCTGGGACAAGTTTTAGAAAATCTCTATATTGAGGGGTTTTGTACCTAGATGGTTCTGATTTTTGTTGGATCACTCTACCATTGCTTAATTATTCTTTCAAATGTGAACCCAATTTGGTTGGGTTCAATGGATTCCATAATTCTTTGGATTGTGCAGGTTCCCTGGGCTAATGATGTACTTTTTGAGCTCTCTTTTGTTGGTTTTTCATGTTTTTGTTGTGTTTTCATGTGGGTCTAGTCCAGGACATGGTACTTTTCCCAGTCGACAAATTCCTCCTTATGTTGTCATTTAGGATCTCACTTTTACTCAAAGTTATTTTGTTCTGGTTGGTTCTCACTTAACCAAAAACATTTTTTCAAAATCAAGAAAGTAAATTTTTAGTCAATATATGATTTCCAAGGATGTATTACACTATGGTAATATACCAATGTCATATCGATCCTACGTGTTTAGAAAGATATATTAACACACAAACCAACTCTTTAGGTATTAGTAAATGTGCTGAATCAACTTAAATCAGTAACATATTATCCATGTACACCACCTTTGGTGGACATATCGACCTTCTTAATAATGACAAAAAATGAAGAGCATTTTCCAAAATTGGAAACTTGGGTTTTCCCACATTAGTGCGGCATGCAGGCAGTATGAATGAGCCTAATAACATAGCCTAATAATAACATAGTATAATGTATTCCATTCTCAAATTGGATGATACCATAACTATATCAGATAGAACATTTTAATGTCCCCACATCAGTGGCCACTTAATGGGTTCCTTGAGTTGGGTCTCGACATGACTTCTATATTTCCTCCGTGTATTCCAACGAATACTGAATGAAGAGAATGAATTAAATGGTACAGTAATGTTAAAATTCACTCTTATAAGAGAACACTGCCTCATGAATACTAAAAAAAGTTAAAATAACCTTTAAGAAAAATAATTGGATAACATATGATATTAGCCACCAATTTACCAATTAGAACATTATTCAAGTATTACATATAAACATAATATTTTTTGTTATTCACATAATGAAATCACCAAACACAAAAATACAAAAAATTACATGAAAATATATCCAAGTCCAAACTCAATCCTAAAAACCCATGTTCCATCCCATCCTCGCATGCATAAACCAATCACCATTTCTATTTTCTAACCCTAAAACAGAAAATAGGCAGCATATACATGTGTACCCATGTGCCATGATGGCCAGAGGAGGGACAAAGTACAACATAGTAGGACACAACTAATATTTATAATGCAATAAAAATTCTATAGAAGAGTGTACACTAATATGAAAAGTTCAATAAATAAATACAGATGGAAAAATGGAAAAATTTCATATTTAAACTATCATTAACAAAAAATTATATACCTTATGTTTTCTTCTAACATAAAAAAACATAACCACTCATTCCAAGTAGAGAGCTGATAAAACACTATTTTTTTGAATATTTTATTGATAATAAAAGATATAATTTCCTCACATTGTGCTAAATATATTCATTTATGAAATATTTGGGATTAGATCATTCATTTGAAAATTTGATGAAAATTCCAGTTTTACCCTTTTAAAATGTATTGTAGTATTTTGAAGGTAAATATTTTAATATTTATTATTTAACTTAATAATTTTTAAAAGTGTTCCTAAATTAAGTTTCTACAACTTTTAATCATGACACTAGAGCTATAGAGTGCATTTGGATTGAGTAAATGGTCCATTAAGTCAATGGTGGGCTGGACTCGGCAGAATAGACATAGGTTCTGTATTTGGGCCATAACATCTTCATCCGTGCTTGGATCGAGCCCAAATGTTGAGAGGAGCTACATGACTCATTTTTGCATGGATCATTCTTATGGATGGACAACTGATTCATGAGTTTTGGTGGTCAAATGGGCGGTGCAATTTGGCATAACATATTTAGCCGAGATTCCCCATTCACACTTGAAACCACATTGAACCTAGCCACCCCACCAGTCTATAAATTGGACTTTTTCACATTTGGTGGGGTTGTGACGTGAATAGGTAAGTTTAATTAATAATATAAGAGGTTTAACTCCTATTATCCAACCATTTTAAGAGAGGTAGATCTTAAAGTAAGGATCCCCTCATCAAGCCCTCCTCTTCTCCTTTTTCTTCTTCATGCTGTAATTCTTTTCTTATTTCAATAAACACTTAGTTTTTCATCCATTTATTATGTTACTTTAAATATTCTACATAACTTAATATTCCTATTTGGGTTGGAAATCAAGAGTTGAAATGATATTGGGTTATACCCTTTCTAAACCATTGCAAATGAAAAACGTTTATACGATGACTACATCGCTCATGGAAGAGTAGTTTTATTATGTAATCGATCTAATTCTCACCTCATTCACTCATTTATTTTAAATAAATGATCTAATATAATTATAATAATATGGTCTATTAGTTGAGTTTTAATTTAAATGAAATTAAGAAATTAATTGAACAATTTACACAAAAACACGCAAGGTCGAGATTTTGTGTAAATTATGAGAGCGCAAACATAATCTGTGAAACCAAGTCACATGGGATAAATTTGTAGAGTTCAAATATCATACCTAAACTCATTTAATCATCATTTACATAGTGTATTTATTCTCTAATTAACCACTGACTATAATCTAGACTTAAAACATTAATCAAAGCATGGTGCTACGATTTCATGTTCTAAAACTCGCCTAGGGTTTAATTCATATCATCTTTGTGGTTAAGTTAACTCCCATTGGGATCAAGGGTTAAAAAATTAGGGGATCATAATTAATTGGATTTTAATTATAATGATAATGATAAATAAGTAAATGAAGTGGTATAGTTAGATCGATTACATCTTTTAAATAGTTTTCAAAAAAATGTCTTCTCTTTGTGCTTTGTTAATCAACTTACATTTCAAAATTAAAAACAAATAAAAAAATACAATCCTCTTCCAAAAAAATTCTTCTAGATTTATAAACTATAAAAAACCCACATCCTTTAAACTATTGTTTTAATTATATTCTATTTTATTTTTAGAATACCTTTAATATGTTTTTAAATTCACTTCCTCCTTTTAGAGACGACCTTGGCCAGCCACTCTACTGCACCTAAGTAACCTAAAACTAAATATCATTTGAAAGCAACCATGACAGTGCTCATTAAAATTGGAACCGTTTCCAGGGAGGAAAGTAATTATATCAAACAATTAGAGATATTTATTTTATTTTACATTTTATTGTGTTCACCTCTTCTTTCTTCCTTCTTTACCCAATCTCTTTTTTTTCTTCTTCTTTTAGTTTATTCTACTTCTTTTTGGACCATCAACTCAAATGTATTATTATTATTTTACTATGGTCCAATTTCGTTATTTTCATTTTTATTTCATTTATAACATGAAATAATCTTGAAGATCACTTAGATCTTGACTCTGAGATTGAACGTAACCTTGGGGCTCGAATCAGACATTCTCAGTCTATGGGATGTTTCAACATTCAACCAGTTGGAGAATTACTCTAATATCAGAACATTGAAACTAGAAGCAATTAAAATTCAACCATATATCATGAACCAATGGCTAACAATAATGGAAATTAATTTAATAATACCATTTGAGAATTGGAAGAACCTGATATTAACTATTAACCAAGTTTTATTGCATACCCAAATATCAAATCAGACTTTGAACAAAAATCTGGGTTAATTAACTTACACCCGATGTTTCTTGGCCTCTATTTTGAGGATCCCAACAAAAATTTGAAAGAATTTAATGTGGTTTGCTCAACCCTAAAACCTAGAAATGTCTCAGAAGATAATATCAAACTAAGAGCATTCCCATTCTCACTTGATGAAGCTGAAAAATACTGGTTGTATTATTTACAACTTGAAGATGTAACTTGTTGGAATGATTTGAAATGCCTTTTCTGGAAGATATTTTTTTCCAGCATCGAGGACCACTTATATTTTTAAGGAGATCTCGGGGATCAAGCAAGCATAAGGTTAGTCAATGTATGAGTATTGGGATCAATTCAAGAAGTTGTGTGCAAGCTGCCCACATCACCAAATCAGTGAGAAATTAACCATCCAATACTTTTATGTATGACTCACACATATGGAGAGAAGCATGGTAGATGTTGTGGCTGGAGGAGCATTGGTGGACAAGACACCAGTTGCTGCACGTGAATTTATTGACAAGATGGCCCAAAACACCCAACAATTTGGTGATAGAGGTACACCACATGTCAGGGGAGTACATCAGGTAAGTCCTTCTTCTCATGAAAGTCATTTGATTGATACCAAGTTGGAATAATTGACCACTATGGTGAGGCAGATTGATTTGGCTCAAAACACATCCCAACCCACTCCTTCAAGGCCTTATGGCATTTTCACTGAGACAACCCACCCAACTGACTGTTGCCCAGAACTACAAGAGACAGAGGATTGCGCAGCAATATTCCCCGGGAGATCATATCAGCAGCAACAACATACATACCCCCAATAGAAGTTTGATTAAGTTTCTATAACATACAACCAAGGGTGTAAGGATCAACCGAAAATGAGGTATGGCTCTGGAAAACAACAAAGGCCCCCTTTTCAACAAAACTTCTAGAAGCCTCCACCTTACCAGCATGGTTTCCAATAACCCCAAATGAGATTTGAAGCCCAAGAATCAACAAGCCAGCAACAAGGGAATCCCCCACCAAAGGTAGATTCTAACACTGATGACCTTTTGAAGCAAATTTTTTTTAATCAATAGAATGAGTTGAAGAGTCAAGTTATGGAGTTGAGAGAGATGAAGACTCAAATGTTCCAGATTGCCACCACCCTCCATGAGCATGTAAGTATGATTTCAGGAAATATACCATCCCAACCCACTCCAAATCCAAAGGTCTATGTTAGTGCCATCACATTGAGAAGTGGTAAGCAAACAACTGATGTTTCTCCACCTACAATTCCACCATGATTCACCTCAACTACAAAAAATCACTATTCCACATCAACTAATGATCAACCTAAGGATAAAGTTAAAGGTAAGAAAACTATTAATGATGTTCATCCTCAACCCCTTCCTTTTCCAAATAGGGTTGTTCAAACCAAGAAGATGGATGAAGAAGCAATGCAAAAGGATGTTTTGAACACATTCAAGCATGTGGAGATCAACATTCCTTTACACGAAGCCATTAAGCAACATCCAAGGTATGGGATATTCTTAAAAGAACATTGTACCAATCGAATAGGGATCAACTGAAATGAGACGATCAATCTTGGAACGAATGTGTCAGCACTCATTACACTAACTCTAGCAATGCCAACAAAGTGAAAGGATCCTGGGACATTCATTGTCCCATGCACCATAGGGGAGTTACACTTTTCTGATGTACATTGTTATCTGGGAGCTTTTAAAAAAGTGATGCCTCACTCTTTATTCTCTTATTTGTAGGTTGGTGAGCTGAAACCGACGAGAGTAGTGGTGTAGTTGGTAAATAGATCTACGACATATCCAGAGGGAGTTCTTGAGGATTTACTAGTCCAGGTAAGAGACATGATCTTTCCAGCAGATTTCTATGAGCTTAACATGAAGGATGATCATGTATGTTCTCATGCCCCCATTATCTTAGGTAGGCCCTTCCTCAAAACTGCAAAAACTATCATAAATGTCAATGAGGGTGTACTTTCCAGGGAATTTAGGGATGAATTTTTGATATTTAATGTTTTGGATTCCATGATGTACCCCTTAGAGGATCATTCTGCATTTGTTATATCCCATTTTAAACCACCAAGTAAAAAAACCATGGAATTGGATTGTCCTATGCTTAGGGAGATTATAATTATTGGTTCTCGATTGATGTCTAAGAGTACTTCCACATCTATTTATAATGCACAAGACTCTCTTAGATTTGATTTTGAAATGGATCCATTTTCGGATTTTTATCATGTGAACACTGATTATGACATGGATGTTGAGTATGCTAATGGATTTGATGATTTATTCTTTGATGTTGATGATGTATATTTGGATACTGATGCTCTATGTGCACATATTTAAGTTCCTTCTATGTCTCCAACCATACCCCACCCCCTACACTAGAACTTAAGCCATTTCCACCAAATCTCAAATACTCATACATGTTAAGTGGTGAGAAATTACCTGTTATCATTTCTAAAAATCTCTATTTTTAACAGGAACCAAAACTTTTGACTCATTTGAGGGATAACATCAGGGTAATCGGGTGGACCTTCGATGACATATCAGGTATTAGCCCCTCTATTTTCATGCATAGGATTCTTTTGGGGGATGAGGCTAAACCAGTGAGGCAACCACAAAAGAGAATCAATCCAACCCTTCTAGAGGTTGTTAAAAAAGTGGTTGAAAAATTTCCCAAAGCAGGTATAATCTATCCCATTTTTTATTCTAAATGGGTAAGTCCTATTCAGGTTATGCCTAAAAAAAGTGGTGTTACTATTGTCAAAAATTAGAAAGATGAGTTAGTTCCAATGAGGGTACAAAACAGTTGGTGTGTGTGTATTTATTATAGGAAACTAAATCATTTCACTCACAAAGAACATTTCGTCCTCCCATTTATTGATCAAATGCTTGAGAGACTAGCTGGGAAGACACAATATTGATTCTTGGATGGATTTTCTAGATATTTTCAGGTCCCTATAGCTCTGGGGGATCAGAACAATACTATATTAACCTGTACCTTTGGCACATTTGCCTACCAGAGGATTCCATTTGGACTTTTCAACGACCCAGGTACCTTCCTGAGATGCATGGTGAGTATTTTTTTCTGATTTTATTAAGACCTACATGGTGTTATTTATGGATGATTTTATAGTGTATGGATCCTCATTTGATGAATGTCAAAATAGTTTGGGAAAGTTGTTGATTCATTGTATTGTGAAGAATCTGGTCCTGAACATTGAAAAGTGTCATTTCATGGTAGAGTATGGCATTTTATTAGGGAATGTAGTGTCAAACATGGTATAGAGGTTGATAGATATAATATAGTCAATATTTCATCATTACCCTATCCTTCATGTGTGTGTGATGTTAGATCTTTCCTAGGGAATGAAGTATTTTATCGGCACTTCATCAAACATTTTAGTAAGATTGCTCTTCCTTTGTCACGATTACTTCAAATGGATTCTAATTTTGTGTTTGATGATTCTTGTAGGGCTTCCTCTGATGAGATAAAGAAGTTTTTTAACACTCCACCTATCATACAGCCCCGGCGGTGGGAGATTCCTTTTGAGCTTATGTGTGATGCCTCCAACTTCACGGTTGGATATGTCTTATCTCAGAGGGTGGAGGGATGTTCACATGTGATCGTTTATGCATCAAGGACACTGGATTCAGCCCAATAAAACTACAAAACCATGGAAAATGAGTTTCTTGCTGTCATATTTGCTTTAGATAAATTCCATTAATATTTATTGGGATCTAAAGTAGTTGTTTTTTCCAACCATGAAGCTCAGAGGTACCTCTTGAAGAAGCCAGATGCAAAGCCCAGGCTGATCTATTGGATTATCCTTCTTCAAGAATTTGATATTGAGATAAAGGAAAAAAAGTGGTCATAAAACTTGGTGGAAGACCACATGAGTAGGCTTACTCACACACTAGAGGATGACACCTTGGACCAGGTACCACTTCGGGAAACTTTCTCTGATGAACATCTTTATTCCATCTCAGGTACGCATCCTTGGTATGCAGATTTAGTTCATTACCTTGTTGACTCTAAAATCCATGCAAATTTAAAGAAACATCAAGTCCAAAAATTAAAAAGTGAGTCTCGGTATTATGTTTGAGATGATCCACACCTCTGGCGCATGTGTAGTGATCATGTTATTAGGAAGTGTGTTCCTGATCATGAGTTAGAGTCTGTTTTACATTTTTGTCATACACTTGCTTATGGTGGACACTTTAGACCCCAAAGGATAGCTAGGAAATTTTTGGACTCTGGATTTTTTTGGCCTAGCTTATTTTATGATCCCCATGTGTTTTGTAAGTCATGCTCTTGTTGACAACACACTGGGAACATTTCTAGGAGATATGAGATGCCCCAATAACCCATACTATTCTGTGAGATTTTTTATGTATGGGGAATCGATTTTCTGGGTCCTTTTCCTAGTTCCTTATATTTATTGTACATTTTGGTTGCTGTTGATTATGTAAGTAAATGAGTGGGGGCCAAGGCCACCAGGACTGAAGATTCTCATGTTATAGTGGATTTTGTCAAGGCTCAAATTTTCTTCAAGTTTGGAGTACCAAAGGTCATCATCAGTGAACATGGTACACACATCTGCAATCAGAATTTGTCTTCCCTCATTCATATGTATGGGGTGACACACAAAACATCAACACCATACCACCCCCTAACAAATGTCTAGGCTGAGGTTTCAAATTGTGAGTTGGAATAGATTTTAGAGAAAACGGTGATGCCAAATAGGAAGGATTGGATAAAGTGCCTGGATGTTTCATTGTGGGCTTATAGGATAGCATATAAGACACCCATTGGTATGTACCCATTTCGGATTTTTTTTGGGAATGTGTGTTTTCTCCACGTGGAAGTTGAGCATCGGGATTATTGGGCTATAAAGAAATGCAACATGGATATGGACCAAGCTGGAATCCAAAGGAAGATGCAAATTCAAGAGCATGAGGAGATTTGATTGTCTTCATATGAGAACACAAGACTCTATAAGGAAAAATAAAATGCAACTCATGATATAATGATCCAACAAAAGGAGTTTCATGTTGGATAGAAAGTCCTCTACAATTCATGACTAAAGCTGATGCCTGGTAAGTTGCATTCCAGATGGTTATGCCCTTATATTGTAACTAAATTTTTTCATTAAGGTTATTTGTAGATCACACAAGAGGACACCGTAAGAAGCTTTACAGTCAATGGGCAACATTGGAAGAGATATGTTGAGGGACTTCTGACAGATACAGTGGATTTTATCACACTGCATTACCCCATCATCACTTGAGCACATCAGGATATTCCTAACCCTTTAACTTTTTTATTCTTTGTCCTATTTAAAATTATACATTTCATGTTCATATATCATCTCATGGGTTCACAATGAGGGCAATGCAATATTTTAAGTGTTGGGGAGGGAACCGTTTAGTTAAGTAATTTCAATTGTTTTCTTGTTAAAAAAACAACACAAAAACAATTGTGTGTTTTTCAAATTTTGTCTGTTTATTTTATTCAATTTTTTTGTGTTTTTTGAAAAATTTGAACTGAAATGATTCTCAACAACCATTTTTAAATCCCTACCAATAAGTGACCAAATTTATCCTTTGAAACTAAGATTAAATTAATGCTTAAATGACATTGTTTCAAGTTCAAATATTTAGTAATTTCATAGAACGTACACTGAATTTTTAATCCTATGCCACATCTCACTGTCTTTATATTTGAAATCACTTTCTTGTGAGGCATCTGAACCATTATTTTCATATTCTTTACATTCACCTCACATCTTGAGAGAACCAAACCATTCTTTATTTAACCATAATTTGATTTATTCCTATCAAAACTTGAGGGTTTGAGGTACTTATGTTTAAATGAATGAGGCGTATGTTTGGTATTAAAGCACCTTTTTGAAAGAATCCTTTTTATAATAGCCTAAATTGAACATTCAAACCTTTTATCCCTTAGAATCCATGCACAGCCTATTAGAATAGCCACATTACAATCCAATTTTCCCAATCCAACCAACTCTTGAAGTGAAATTGAATAATCTAGTTGAGCTTAAGTGTGGGGGAAGATTTCTTGTGTTGTACTACCACATCTTGTGATACTTAGAGTGAAAAATTCAATTCTGAGTAGATGTGATTACTGCTTAAGAAAAACATTACATTGAAGGTTGTTCCTTTCTAGAGCATTCATGATAAAAGAAGTTGTCCCAATCTGGATCTTTTATGAAAATCACGTTCGAGAAGATTGACATTTTCACCACTGAAATGTTGAATGGTGTGAACATTCCTTTATTTTTCATTATTATGAACATGAATTAGTGCTATGTCGATTATGGTGGAGACCATATTTAAGTGAAACATAGATTAATGAAATTTTGATTCAAAAAGAGTCAATCCTTCCTCATTCAGCCTTATAATTTTTTAAATCTAAATCCTACCAACCGAAAGCCATAGAACAACTCTAAAATGTCCTCATGATATACATATGTTTTTGAATCACATTGGGTAGCGATGTAGGAATTTATCAAGCCTATGGTGACCCTTGTATGTGTTTGGATGAGAAATACATTGCAAAAAAAATTATGTGGTAAGAGAAAATTCAAGTGAGGTAAGTGTTTTGTGCATGGGAGGCTAAATAAAGTGGAAATATATTGACTGTTATAAATGAAGAACTTGAAATAATGTTTTTTATAAGGAATTATATCTTTTTTTTCATGGTGTGTAATTGATTGATCTCAAGGATATGTGTTTTAAAATTGGTCTTGATTTGATATTGATATTTACTTGATATGTGGTTTTTCCCATTAGTGAAAAAGAGTATGTGTGGGGGAGTTGATAAAACACTATTTTGTTGAATATTGTATTGATAATAAATGATATATTTTCCTCACATTGTGCTAAATATATCCATTTATGAAATATTTGTGATTAGATCATTAATTTGAAAATTTGATAAAAATTATATTTTTACCCTTTTAAAATGTACTGTAATATTTTGAAGATAAATATTTTAATATTTATTATTGGAACTTAATATTTTGAAAAATTGTTCTTACTTAATTTTATACAACTTTTATTCAGGACACTAGAGATAAAGAGTTCATTTGGATGGAGTAAATGAGCCATTAATTCAATGGTGGGATGGACTCGGTTGAATGGACGTAGGTTCTGTCTTTAGGCCATAACATGTTCATCCTTGCTTGGATCAGGACCAAATTTTGAGATGAGCTACTTGAAACATTTTTGCGCAGATCATCCTACTGGAAGGATAGCTGATTCACGCGTTTTGGTGGCCAAATATACGGTGTAATTTTGCATAAAATATTTTTTCGAGATTCCCCATTCACAATTGAAACAACTTTGAACCTAGTCTCCCAACCACTCAATAAATTGGTTTTTTCACATTTGGTGGAGTTGGGACATGAATTGTGAAGTTAAAGGCAGAATAGAAGATTTTTCACTCTAATTATCGAACCATTGTAATAGGGGTATCTCTTGAAGTAAAGATCCCCTCATCGAGCCCTCCTCTTCTCTTTTTCTTCATCATGTTGTAATGATTTTATTATTTCAATAAACTCTTAGTTTGTCTTCAATTTATTTTGATATTTCCAATAATATTATTTTATTAATCATCCTATTTGGGTTGGAAATCAATAGTGGAAACTTGATTGGGTTATACCCTTTCTAAACCGTTGCAAATGCAAAACGTTTCCGCGATGACTACACAGCTCATGGAAGAGTAGTTTTTTATATAATCGATCTATTTCTCAACTACTTTATTAATTTATTTTGAATCAATGAGGTACAATAATTCTAATAATATGGTATATTAATTGAGTTTTAATTTAAATGAAATTAATCAAGAAAGTGAAAAATCTACACAAAAACACGCAATGTTGATATTTTGGGTAAATAATGAGAGTGAAAACTTAATCTGTGAAACCAAGTCACAAGAGATAAATTTGTAGAGTTCAAATATCATCCCTAAACTCAATTATTCCTCATTTAGAGAGTGTATTTGTGCCCTAATTAACCACAGAATATAATTTATAATTATAACATTAATCAAAGCAGGGTGCTACGATTGAATGTTCTGAAACTAGCCTATGGTTTAATTCATTTCATCTTTGTGGTTAAGTAAACTCATGTAGGGTTCAAGGGTTAACAAATTAGGGGATCATAATTAATTTTTTGTTAATTTTAATGATAATGATTAATATGTAAATGAATAGGTAATGTTATATCGATTGCGTCTTTTAAATAGTTTTCTAAAAAACATCTTCTCGTTGTGCTTTGTTAAACAACTTACATTTCAAAATTAAAAACAAAAAAATACAATCTTTTTCCAGATAAATTCTACTAGATTTATAAACTAAATAAAAACCCCATCCTTTAAACTAGTTTTTTAATTATATTCTATTTTATTTTTAGAGTACCCTTAATAAGTTGTTAAATTCACTTCCTCCTTTGAGAGATGACCTTGGTCAGCCACTGTACTACACCTAAGTAACCTAAAACTAAATATCATTTGAAAGCACCCACGATAGTGTTATTTCAAGAGCCTAATCCATATATTAATTGTTTACATACATTTAATTAAATGTTGTGTTCATTAACAATTTTATTTTAATATTTTTCTTTGGATAATTAGTCCATAAAAACATATCATATCCACTAATTAAGATAATATATATTTAGGTCCACATCCCATAAATTTTATTACATCCATGTACTTATAGAATCACACTAAATTGTCCAAATTATTAGGTGAATCATGCCGACATATTAATGATACAATACCTATGTTGGACTAAAAAATCAGTCTTGCCTCACCAATGAATGAGGAGCATCAGTCCACCATCCTAATAATACAATACATTGGTGGTAATAATTCACACTTCTAGCTCGACCGAAGGATAAGGACCATCAGTCTCATATCCTATTCATTAATTTTCATTGTGGGCCTAGGGAATCAGTCTAACCTGACTAATTGATTGGATCACTATTTCAATCTCCCATGCATAAAATATATTCTTGTTCAAAATACTTATAAATCGTTGGTCATATATCTATTTATCTCTTAAATTTCTAATGTTATAGGAGGAAAAAATAACACCAGGTATTAAAAAACAAATTCTAAATACTCATTTACAATCACATCACTTCCACCCTTTAGAAATGGGTCCTAGTATATTAAAAACTACACTATTTAATTTAGGTCATCTTTAGCAACTGAAACCATTAAATGTGTAGTTCATGAATTTTCACAAATTTGAATCACACCCATCATTCACATCAAAATTTGATAATATTGAAGACAAAACCCCTTTCTAAATCACTTAATGTTCAACACATACCTTTTAACACATTTACCAATTTCAAAGCTATGATTATTCATTTAAAACCATAATTAGATAAAAACAAAAAAAACACATCATTTAATCCATATAAAAATACTATGAGTCATTTCCCATAATCGGTCATATAATAAATTCAATTATACATATAACCAAGACTGCATACATGATTAAATCTCAAATCCCATCCACATCTATATATACACTATCTCAACATTTAATTATTATTCTCCCCATTTTCATGAATTTGGTATACCCCAATGGTAGCCATATTCATTTTATCACAACATAAACAAACCCAACAAGGTTTGTGAATGGACTCACACTTAAATATATGTCAAAAATTTACTCTTATTAGCAAATAGAATTAAATATAAAATGAAATAGAAGTACCATACACTTCATACATAAATAAAAAATCATGATTATGGGGAAAATAATTATCACCACAAACATCACGTTACTAGAAAACTATTCATGCAAAGGAAACCCATAAATCAAAAAATAATGGCATCAACCACCATTTTGAAGAACACATTGTATTTCAAGAGATTTTAAATTATGTTGTGGAAGAAAAATAAAAACCAAATGTCTTCCTTGATATTTATGTTAATAGATTATAAGAGATTCATGGAGCATTAATTCACATGAAATAACACTCTAAAAATTTATGAATTGATGGAGAATCACCCATGGATTACAAAAGAATATTGGTTCATCACTCAAGATAGAGGGTGTTGAATGGGTGGAAATAACAAGTAATAAACATTTATGTAAAATTGAGTATTTTGATAATTTCCCACTTTTTAATGGAACACGGTTTGGATGCATTATGGGAGAAACCATGTTTCATCTATGCATCTCCCTCTACCTGATAGGGAATGAGGCCGCACATTCTCGATGGCCCCCATACAGTTTGAAATATATTATGATTGATGTGTACTCACAATTTTCCAATGCGATTCCTTGGAAACACGTTTTCATAGTTGTATCCTAAATAATTTCCTTTAGCATAAAACCCTTTTTTTTGTCCATATAGTTCAGGAGAATAGTTACTACTGAGCATGTTTCGACCATGCTCTCATCATTGATTGGAATATTTTCTTCCTTTTCCATGCCCCAAAAACCTATAACACCACAAAATCAGCACATATACTACAAAACCATCACATTGACCTAAAAAAAGAGATTATCAAAATATTTTACAAGGGCATGTCTCCCTGAATAGTTGGAATCTTACATTCAACCTGTCTCTCGTCTATATGTTAAGACTTCATGAAAAAAATTATTAAAAAAATTAATTTAATGTTTTATGATATGATGAATGTATTATAATATATTGTTACGTATATGTATGGATTTAATTTTGATATTCATGAAATCTTTATCTACCTCCAATTAAATGGGCATATTATTATATCTTGTGAGCTGACAATCACAAACTAGTGAGTCTAGACACACTATGGGAAATAGGTAAATATTAATCTATAATAAGACACTAGTGAGTCTTGATACAATGTGTGAAAAGGGTAAATCTTGATCCAATGTGAGATATAGAAAAATAATAATAATTCACCATGATGATGGTCGTGGTAGTTAACTTTGACATATGATTTTTTTGTATTTAGTTCACATACACACTTTTATGGAATCCGTTGATGGTTCATGATCGATTTATGATGATTTTACACTCTTGTAGACCTTTTTTTCTAAAATTAAATTGTATTATGTGATGAATTATTTTTATGATCAATTAGTTTGTGGGTATGAACATGTTATGTAAAGTTTGTGATCACATAACCTTATTATAACATTATTCTTTCAAATTATCATGGATTGATATCTCATATTATTAAAATTCCATATGATCAATGATAATAATTTAATATGTTTATATAACCATGTTATTTTGAATATATTATATAGGTTTTGCATAAGTTGAGTACTATGTGACTAGGTATTTGGGTGAGATGCTTAATATCATTAATTAAATAATATGTTTTTATTTCCTGTCTTCAATGACATTATTAAATTTAAGTCCTCATGTGTGTGTTTATTATATATATATTTAATATTAATATATTAATATATTATATTTATTTTTGGAAATCCTAAGATGTTATATATAATCCAAGGAATACATATAATTTTATTCTATAATTCTCACTAAATATCCCAACATGGATCTAGTAACTTGTCCATGAAAAATGTTCACATAATTCATCATTTCAAAAAATGAACATATTTGTATATGTGAAAAAATAACTTTATAGTGTATAATACTATTTAAATCACAATATTTTGTATTCAATTTTATTGTATCCTCATATACAACTACTATTTTCATAGATTCGTATATATGTAAGTGTATTCCAAGGAGTTTCAAGTGGTTCCTTGGTTAAAAAATCCACATATCAAGATCAATAACTAGTAATAATAGAAGAATGTTTATTAGTGTATGATAAATGAAATGGTTGGTATCCATAATCCCATTTATGACCTTATTATATGTGAATACAAATATCACTAATAGTAGTTTATACCTATATGATTATCCACACACCCATGAATAATCCTAGGAGGATTCTAATAGTAAATCCAACTAGTATTTTATCTTCTTTGTTTATCTAATCATATAATCAATGATTTTTCAGTGTTCCCAATAATATTTAATCATATAGGGAATAATTATAAATAATTAAGTATTTAAACTATTATGATATCATTTAATACCAATAGTAAATGATTTACTCACTTCATATTCATGACTAATTTCCACACATGGAATTGAAAAAAAAAACAATATTAAACTATGCATATGAAAGAATTGTCAAACCACCTATAGCTGAAATCCTATTTAGATATTGATATATAAAAAAAGAATTTATTTATTAAATAACCTTGATTCAACATCTATTGAGAAATTCATTGATATTTTCACCATGAACAACCCCACTATAGTCTGACCTTGAGTAATAGTGTTCATAAAGGGTATCTGTGGACAAAATATTTTAATCATCCTGTAAAATTTCAAATGTATACTTTCATTATAATAATTACCTATTGAGTTGTTTATACACCTCGAGTGTAAATATAGAATTTATACTCAATCCTATCACAAATCCAAGTTTTATGTTGATAATCAATTCAATGGCATGAAACACAAACTCATTAGCCTAATTGTTTCTATAAGATAATTTTACCCTATCTAGAAATACATTTTATATTATATTTCCTCAACTATTGAGTATAATCTAAAACATTTTTGACATAATTCACCCTACATTTGTTCTGTCTAAGATATTTTTATTAATAATGGAAACTAATCCCTTGAAAAACACTCCATCCAAAACCAAACATGAGTTATTGATGTGGCCTATATGAAGTTACCATTAATGATTTAAATAAAATAAGAATATATCCTCTAAAAATAATTCTAGATTATATTTACACTAAACAGCCCTGTGACCATATCATAATTCATTCCCACAGACACCATTATTATCCATCATATATGAAAAAATAAATGGGTCTATAGTGTTACAATAGATAATAATTTTTCATCATCATCCCCAAAATATTTATAAATAAACTTATCTATATATATATCATTCTACTCCATAAGTAACCCATGATAGTAGAATAATATCACCCAGATTAATAGATTTACACTAATGTCATAAGGATAGTTTCAACACCTTTTGAATCGAGTAGTACCACCTATATCAATGAATACTACCACAATAGTGGCACACCCAATAATAAAATCCATAGGAACATATTTCCTATGAATCCATTTTTGAGATGGGAAAAATAGGATTTAATTCCATTTTAATAATAACCCCCTACGAATTTTCACATAGTGATGGATTTATATTTTTATCCTTCATTAATTATGATGTGCCAAATGAAAATGAGTAGATCAACTATGAACATGGATTTTATAAACCACCACATCTAAGGATTACATGATACTCACATTCTGAACATGGATCCATTAATAACATGATGACATGTCCATCCAAATATGATTTGATATTGTGAATCATAATTTATGACATATGAAAGGAAAATGGAACTTTATGATACCATAAATCAACACAAGAATCCAATGGTTCTTTTTTGATTAAGAAAATCTTAAATAACATCACTCTCCATGAGGAATGAACTCTAAAGTAATTTTATTCTCCCAAAATTCCACTATGAAAAATTATTACACCATTAGGCCAACCTAACTGAATTGTCAAATTGATCAAAGAGTAATTTCAATGTACCATTAAAGTAATATATCAATAATATAATTAATTACCCTTACATGATGGTTTTAAATATGAATCCCTCATTAAGGTTTTGTTCCATCCATTTTCTCAATAAAATTGGATTTTAAAAAATAACGATGATTATGATTAAAAAACCACATACCTACTATAAAAGAAACCATATGTGGAATATTATATAAAAACAACCACATAAAAATATGAAAATGTAATATTCTACCACCAATTTTAGTTATTATTTATTTAGATAACATGGTATGATAATTTATTAAATTTTATTATAATTTCATTTAATACTTTTATTCACCATATATGTTATCACTCTAGGGATCTGTAAAATAAAAAAATATTTTAAAATGAATTTTTATTACAAATATTAGTTTTTAATTGGATTTTTGAATATGTAAACTCTATCATAATAATAAGAGGCAAATTTAGAAAACTTGTTCAATGTAATTTTATAGAAATTGGTTCAGTAATATTCAATAAAATTATAGATACACAATGTATGTGGTGGATGATTGTTTAAATAAAATCTATCCATTTACATGAGCATACCACCATGTGGTAATGTAGAACATTAAATGGTTTTTTTTTCACATGTTAGGATCCCATAAATATAACATGTCTCTAAATAAAAATACCATATTTCTAGATAATATTATGTAAGATTATCCTAACCCATATTGGGTTTATCACATATGAATTCAATGTTATTCCTACCTTATAAGTTCTAATTCAAGCATATAATTATCTCGTAATATGAGTCATATTTCCAATGAAATTTAAGTACAGGATATTATATATACAAAAAAGTAACATTTTTATGATTTATATATTATCATTCCTAAATTTTAATGTGAATGACATTATATGATAAGAATTAAATTCTCAATAACATAAATCACATTTTACAAAATTGTATATTTGGATTATAGAATACCATTCTAAAAATTTTATATTATATATGTCACCATACCAATTTTTTAAAGATACATAATGTTCATAAATTGTTATTGACATCAATTTAACCAAAAAAAACTAATGTTTCAACACATTATAAAAATATAACCTTGCTTAATAATGCTTTAATTGGTTTATTAGGGTGATAATAAAATTAAATATAGTAAAAACCCAATTTATTTTATCTATAATCATTAGAAAAGATATTTTTTTCTTTAAAATTATAACAAGAAAATAATTTACATTATAGAGAACACATGTTAAAATGTGCATTTTTTCACACAACATTGTGTTTATGTAATGAATCTAATTATATATATAAACATGGTATATAGATAATCATGATGCTAAATCCCACAATAAGAAACCAACATGTTTCAGGATGTAATGTAATGAAACATATATTTCATTGACTGTTCATGTCAAATAAATATCTCTATTAATATGATTGTGTATGATTTAATTCCTCATTTCAAGAAAACTTCATTGTAAAATATAGTATAAATACCATAATGATGTTTGGCGTATAAAATATGTCAACAAATGAATGAGAAATTATAATCAACAATAACAACATACAACTGGAACAACAATCCCATAAATATTAACCTAGACTTTCATCGTGAAATTATCAATCACTCCTTGACATGAAAAATTTCTTGGTGATCACACATTATTATCCTATTTTCTATATATCCAAAATAGTAAGAAAAAGGATAAAAATTTAGGGATAAGAGCTTATTGTGTCCTTTCTAAAGATCCACTAAAATTGTTCCTTGAGACGGAAGGTCACCTTTCCTCAAGAGGTCCTCACAATACAATAGGGTGTGATAACTAAAAGATAGATTCTAATAGTTTTCTGGTAGGGAGACTATACCAACATGATTGGTCAATAAAATTAGTTTATAATAAATAAATAAAATTTTTATGTAGTATAAAATAAATGTGTCAAAATATAATAAGAATGGATAATATGGAAAACACTGAAGATACAACCATTCTTGTATATATGGTGTTACAATGTAAAATATATAGACAAAATTAGGCAATACAACACATAAACATGTATAATAAAATTAAAAATTCATAATTATAATTTGATGATCATCCTATGCACTGGGTCATTTATATTCACATATGTCCTCATTAACTATTATAATACAACATATGATAATGAATAATCATTAACCAGTAATCAATAGGCATGTTGGGGAACGAAATGGAACCCATAATACAGTTTGAGAAAGAAAATTTATGAAAAACCCCATTATTTCTATTATTATATCACCTAATAGTACCAAATCAATAAGTATTTAGGTATACAATTAATCCATGAATAATTAATTGTAAACGAGTCAAGCCTAAGTTACTCAAGGACACCTAGATGACAATAACTATATTGTCATTAGAAAAAATACCTATGAACGTGATTATCATCACAAAAATACACACACACATAGATATATATATATATATATATATATGTATACATAATCATTATATAGAGATAAATAAATATATATATATATATATCCATATATATATAATCATTATATTTTCTAGGACATGTTTATTAACTTAGGCATCCATTCAAAGACAAAAGAGTATCATTCAATTGATTTGTTTCAGCAGACCAATAATTTGTATTTTGGAAATAAACATTCTTTCCTGACCACCCCATTCAATGTTGTGATATGTAATGTCGAACATTAAAATCAAGGGAAAAGAAACATCATGTATTACCACCCAAATGAATGTGAAACACTCTGTTGAAAATCTATATCCCGTTGTTTGTGAAACATTTTTTCAATCAAACATATCCATTTGTTTTCATTAATAATATAATATATATTTTTATCACACATTACATATGATCCCTTAATCAAGGTGTTTTTTAATATGGGTACTATTTTTCCTTGAGGATCAGTGTGATTGTATCTTACATATTATCCCATCCATTTTATTCATTATATTAAATCCAAGTTTCTCTGAAGTCGTAATATTGAGTTGAAAGAATTTTTTGTTTAATATTTCTATTTGGGATTCAGAAACATCCTAAAAACCATCAAGATCAATATGATAAATTTCATTTCATAATGTTAAAAAATCATCAATTAGGAAGAAAATAATTTGTCATGGGACCATTCCATGACAAGTTAACATGATACATGATGTAATGAATGTGATTAAAAATGATAAAATCCAATACATTTATTAGTTCATAAATTTAAATTTAATATAGCATTTTTATTCAACAACAAGTCACATCCCAAAGGCAAATATAGTATATAATGGTTATATCTATCATAAAAAATCATTTTATTTAATTTATAATCACTAAAATAATATTAAAACATAGAAACTTAAAAAATAGGTTTCAAATAGGTGAACCACCATTAACATGATTATTAAATACCCAAAAACACCAGTTTAATTTCACTGATGAATAGTAGTTTAATTTAATATAAAAATGAACAAAAAGTGTGGTTGAGTTTACGTGAATAAATTCCAAAAATTATATTAAATTATAAAAATTTATTTTATTGAGGAATTAATTTTTAGAAAATTAATTTCACATTGTAATAAAAATTAATAGAAAATTTTGCAAGTTTAAAAATGAAGAATTTTATAAAACAATTACACATTATGGGAAAGTCCATAGAAAACATTCCTTCAACAAATGAATCAAAAATAATCTATAATATGGAATTTATTCCTATTAAAATGACGTAAATTGATAAAATAGACAAAACCCCAGAAATAAGTCATTTGATCATCCATTAAAATAAAATGTAATATAGAATAACTAACTGATAATTGAGGAAGTTGGAATCATAAAATATTTTTTTATGATCAAAACTGACTAATTACAAATGTTTCTTGAGTCCCAATGAAGATGAATCATCCATATATATGAGAATATAAATAATTCTTATAGAAGAAATGAGATAATATTTACAAGTGGGGAGATAATGGGATGGGGATTAATAAATTAATTTATTCTCAAAAAGGTAATGTATAAACATTTCCTATATATTATAATTTAAATACATGATTGTAAACCCCCTAATTTAATAGTTCCCCAGTAAATCTTATGGTTGTAGAACCCGCACAAGGCTAGGTGAAAAAATTCCCTAACGAAGCACATCTCCAGTAGTTTGTCTATAAAATGATCAAGAGCAATTTTCATGGTCATGTAAGTTATAGTTACTTGTATGAAAAATTGTATTACATATTTAGAGGGATTGCTGGTTTAAATAATTGTATTTCAATAACCAGGTGAAATCCATCCCCCCTATTCACTTATGAATAAATGATTTTTTGAGGCATAGCGGTTATGATATAACATAGAGCACACAAGTAACCTCTTTGGATGTAATCCCTACATATATAAGCCATTTTAATGAATTTTAACTCTTGGAATTTCATTCTGAGTCTAAATTAAATATTTGGTATGTCCTCCATATGAAATGTTGAATATTTCATTATAAATTCTATTTTTAAAATATAAGGGACATTATAGTAAATAATTATGAATCAATGAAGAATCCCAATAATATATAGAATATAAACATATGTAATGAAAATTAATGTGAATTCTTGAGTAACCATATTTTTTTCAATGATATTTTTCAGAAATGAAAATATTTTTTTAAATAATTAAAAAAATTGGGTTTATTGAATGTAAATGATAATAATATTGTTTTTTTCTGATATTGTGATTTATTTGATAAAATATATTTTGATTTATATAATTACTTATCAAATGTTTTTAAAACATAAAAATAATTTGTTTTCATAAAAAATGCGCTGATTTTACTATATCATAACCTGAATGATCATTAGAAAAGTTATATTATTAAAAACCAAATATTATCATCATATGAAAGTAAAATTAGTTTAAACCTCACCCAAATGGTGAGATACACCCATATTGGAACTAAATGAATAAAAAAAAACATAAAAATATTTGGTTAAATAATATACATGATGATATTTTTAATCATAATTGAAATGAAATTATGAATGAAAGAAAATTTATGAATAAAAAAATTTACTAAAAATTATTTAATTGGTTAAAATTTCCATGGTCATTATATTTTTGATTCTTCTATGGAAGAAACATGTCATCATAAAGAAATTAAATTAATATTTATTTGTGTTTTTTATATATATAATTAAAATATATAGGAAATTTTAATACTTATAAAGAAGATAGAGTGAGAGAGAGACCATTATTTTCCATTGGAAAGCTGGAGGGAGGTGATATTGGGAATGGTTCAAGATAAGGTTCAATAAATAATGTATGTTAAACAGAAAAGTTGTCTCTAAGGCGGAGGTAAGGATATAATTTTACATAAATTTACATTCTTGGACAAGGTTTTAGATGTTTTATTACTATTTAATTTAATATATTAATGGGAACCTGAATTATTTATAAATGAGTAATATGTATTTAATATTATCATGTAGTATTTGTTGTTAATGTTAATTTATTATAAATAATGAACATGTTAAATTTTGACTTCATAGGTGATATTGATTTTTTCTATAAGGATTTTGATTATTTTAAATGTATTATATTTTTTCATTAAAATGTGATTCTTTAAAGAAATCATTATCATAACATAAATCATGATAATGAGATGTTTCAAAATTTATTAATTATTTATCTATAGTATTTTGTAGAAATTGATAGTTCATTTTGGAGAAGATCTAATGGAATGATTATCATATAGAGTTTATGGAATATTCAAGGACATTGTGGAACCTTATTCTGATTTTAGGTGGTTATTTATCACAGTTCGTCAATAATTTTAAGTGACATATATCTAAATTAAACCATAACAAAACTACTGTTGTAGTGAAATAATCCTTTTAATTATTATATTTGTGGATTCATTAAGGGATGAGAAATTTTAAAAACTATAATATTTCTCATAATTTTTTTTTATTTTTTATAATATAGTAACTCATATAGATATATATCTAGAATTAATATAATGAATATTGTATCACATGCTATGTAATTAAGTGATAATAATTAAAATGAATAATTTGAATGATCATTGTATAGATGTTATTATTTAATTTAATGTTATTTTAATAAATCGTGGAACATATTATCGAAACTAGGGAACACCTAATTAAAACATTAGACTTTTACTGAATATACTTTTTTAGAATATCTTATTATCTAAATTCTCTATGAATTTTTATTATTTTCTATAATTTTTTTGAAAGGTTCTTATTTTATAATTTAAAAATAAACCACACAATAATATAGATGTGTTATAATATTTTAATATGTTTAAACATATTTGTGAATCAAACTATAACACACTATACATTATCTAATATAATTTTCATATGAATTATTATTTTAATCATATTATGCTATTATATAACCATATTGGGTCGTGATCTATTTTATAATTTTAAGATGTTAATATTATTATGACTAACCAATAAATGAAGTTAAACACCCCATTATCTATAATAATTTGTAGAAATTGTGAAATTCAGGTAATTGATATGTGCTATAAATTATTGATTTAAAAGCATGAATTGAATGAATGATAAAAATAAAATAATATAAATTTTTATGAATAATTATATTTATATGGAAACATGGAATATTAGTGGATGAATTTATTATCTTATTATATAATTCATAACACCCCATTTCTAATGATATCAATGATAATATTAAATTTCTTTGTTTAGATTATTGATAATTAGTGATGTAATTAAGCCAGCAATATTATAACAATTCATTTAAAAATGATTAATTGGTAGATAAAATTAACATATTTTATTTTACCCAACATTTAATATATATATATATATTATTAAATTTTAATTTATAATGTGTCGGCCTAAATTTAATGTAATAATTTTTATATTATTTGATGAATATATTCTAATATTTTGTACCCAAGCCACATGGATGATGGTAAGGATATCTGGGATCTTATGGACATATAAAATTTATGAATTTATATATATATTATAGGACTATAAAAATTGATCATCCATTATATTAATTAATATTTATACATTAAATGAGATTGTCATGTTTGATAAGATCAAATCATTTTGAAAAAATTGAACATGTGAGGCCCAATGTGTAGGATATTCATGACCCCATCCCACTAAATTTACAGCTCATGTTCTAGAAATTATCAACAATAAATGATGAGAGTTTATTCTTTCATATAAATGACTCTATGTTAGTTTTAAGCATTAATGGTATAAAATATAACTTCTGGGAGGTATTTTTCTATATAAAATGAAATAATTTTAATGTATAAATCAATATAATGTTAAATATATGATATAATATGAATGATGGAACCAAAAATCATCCCATAATGAATGAATATTGTGAAACATAAAAAGGAACTATAGATATATACTAAAATAAAAATATTATAGATGAGACATAATAAATTCATGAAAACCCAAGATATTAATGTAATAGTTGATCTCCAATGACCTCCTTTAAAATTGAATAACAATTTGTATATACAAGGAATTAGAATAACATGTATGATCAGTAGGATCATAAATGATGTGTATCAATTAAATGTGAATAGGGAATACTAATTCAACCTTGTCAAAATAGAAGACCCTACATGAAGTGAGAATGATATCTACCTAAAAATATCCTCTATAGTCCATGCTCAATAGATAGCACATCCAAGTGTACAAATATACAATAATGTGCATTGGTAAAGAGGGTACCCAACACCACTATCCCTTTTATTTTACTACCTCACACCACAATATTTTTTTGTCTAGGAAATCCCATCCCTTCAATAATATATTCATATAATACAAATGGACAACCACATGATGGCAAGAACCCTACATGTATCTGACCATCACATACCACACAAACGTCTCATAGGGTACCACATCGAAAATCACCTAAATACAAAGGAGCTATAACATTGAATCTAAAAATATAGATATGCAGAATAATAGAGTATCCTGAAAATCAAGGGAGTCAACAACATTACCTCCACCCATTGTTTTACATTACCACAATAATCCACCTTATAATATATCAAAATATATACATGAGTGATCTTATAAATTATTTTCATCATAACCATGAATATAAAATTCTTCCAGATGAGAGAGAGGGGATCACGGGGTAGAAAAAAATCCATCATCAGCATCTAGATGATAAAAAAACATATGACAAAAAATTTCTATATCAAATTGATTTTGTTGATATGGGTGGTATGTGTTTAAAAATAACAATGAGATAATATATATACAATAGGAACAAATATAATCTTATCCTACATTTCAATATCAAGTGTACCTTCACAACTATAAACAACGCCATAATTTGTCACAACCTCCTCCACACTCACTATCATATTTAATTCATAAAAATATATTTGAAATAAAAAAACCAACACAAAAACCAATATTCCATCATTATATTAATGATGATAAATTTAAATATATTCATATTTCAAAATAATAATAATTATTAAAATAGTATCATTAAATTTTAAAAATAACTTAAACCAGGAATTCAATTTTTTGTCATGTTTTATTTATCCATTACAACCAATTAAGTCTTATTATATATATTATAATTTATTACTTCACTTCCATGAAACTATATTGACATCTATCAAATATAGACAACCCATCCATATCACATCGATAAGGCCCTCCACCACATCAAACACAAAAAGACCAATGCCACTTTTTAGGCCAACCAAACATCAAATAACTATCCAACAGATACTATATCATTTACAATGACCACCATCACTATTTTTTAGCACTATGAATAGTATAAAATTAAAAAAAACACCAACACTAGGGATGAAAACATGAAATAGATTCATTTATCAATTCAGGTTCATTATAAATCATTAATTTATGTTTATGTTTATTATGACACAAACAATTATTTTCCATGGAAAAATATCTTATTCCATAAATAATGATATTACATTTCATTGAATTTTATATAAAACTATCCCCCCCCATGATTCAATAATCATAAAAATACAACACAAACATTGCTCTCAATAATGAATATTTTTTTGTAATGGTATAAAGGATGAGTGTATTCATTATAAATTACATAAGAGTGGTTAACCATGATATTTCCATTTATGATGGTCAATATTATTATCCCTGAATTACAATATATAAATTCAATTGTTTGAATTCAATGAAATGATTTTATTTTTTAATTAAAAAACTCAATTCCGTTAAATCATGGATTTGAATATAGATTTGGAATGAAATATAGAAATCCCCCAACTACATTAGAATAGGGATTAAAAATCAATTTAACATCAAACTAGTGGTTTTAAATTGGAAAATGATTTTTTTGATCAAAATGCCTATTTTTGAATTAAAAATGAAATTGCTATATTTGAAATTGAAGAATGTGATGAATTTTATTTAAAACAATCTTAAAATAAATTGACAATCATTGATTGTTATATTATAACATCAATACCTATATAATTAGTGGGTTATACAGGGAAACACAATATTAACAATTTAAAATAGTAATAATACATTTATATTAGGTTACTTTCATGATGGGATACTGATGAGTCCATAGTGACTCGTTACTGATGGATGTTTGGACACTTATAGCCATGGAAACTACTTTATTATGAGTGATTCCCACATTAAATAGCTATTTTACCATTTTTAAAACATCTTTGTTATTATGTTTCTTTATATTTGAAACATATTCCATTCATTTTTGTAAACAATTTTTCCATGTTATTTGAAATTATATAAACTATTTTATATTATATTCTTATTAAGGCATTTTTTAAAGTGTTTTGATCATATCACATTTAATCCATTATTTATTTTATACATTATTTATGAAATTCATTCCTTTTTATTTAAAAATTAAATAATTATATAGTCAATTAAATGTGGAATAATATTATAGAATCATTGGGGAGACCATATTGGGATTTTATCTCATAACATACTTTCTCATTCAGTCATTTGTATGTTATCTATTTCAATGTTCGAGAAAGTGTATAATTATACATGGATGTGATTCTATCATCAATCCGTAGGTATGTAGATTTATTTTCTTTGAGACGTGGATTATTATCTATTTATTAGTACTTTTTTGCGGTTCTTTAGTTAATCATACTGGTTATACACTTGGTATATTTGACCCTAGGGTGTTTATATTGTATGTATATTGACTTGTTTCTCTTGCATCCATTATTTTTTATTAAAATTACTTCCCACAATCATATTGTATGATTCTGAGTATTTGTCTCCAACTTGTGTGGATCGATAATGTCATCTGGGATATGTTAGTAATGTCTTAATTATCAGTTTACAAGGGTATATGGGGAGGATCATGAATTATTGGTATTTGAGATGTAAGGGTTTCGTCTTTCCTTGATGTAAGTATATAGTTGTATATTATTTTCATGTCATATGAGATATTTGGGATTGGGTTCTTATTCAGATTTCACAATAATAATGCATGTGAAACTTGGGTATTTTTGGGAAAGTCTCCATGATAATTATTTACTATACCTTCCATAATTTATATATATATATATATATTGGAATATAAATCATTTATATCATTATATTATCACTAAATATATTTTTTGCTCATTTTTATTTTTATTATGATGTATTCAATGTTGTTTTTGATGTTATGTATCATCTTGCCTCAAAGATGACTTGAGAATCAAATTTAGTAGTATTATGATGATAAACTAGACTGAGAAAATAATAGCATGGTCCCATGTCTAGTTGAGGTGATAGTGTGTACTATACAATATATAGAACATGTACCTCCATTATTTCCAATTTAGGCTCCAACCATGGAAACTCAGAGGGATACATTTTTTAATTATTCACAATAGTTACATTTGAAGAAGAAACAAGTGTTCAAAGGATCTAATGATCTACTATTGGATCAGTAATTTTTGAGAATTATGGAGTGTTTATTTGACATCATGGATATACATTACAAGGACAAGGGTAAGGGTAAGGGTGTCACCTTCATATTATAGGGACCAATAATGACATGGTGTGATATGAGGGTGATAGATAAAAATCACAAGGGATTAGAGTGGAATTATATAGAGGCACTTCTTACAGACCAGTTATATCCAGAGTCGATGGTGATTCCAAGGAAATGGATTTTTCAAACATGAACTGGATGGAGAAACTATTAGAGTATGAAACCCATTTTGTGGATTTTGTGAAGTTTCACATGAGATTATATGGAATGAAAAAAATGTTGAATTTATTATTAATGAATGGACTATGATATCATATATTCTTTATCAATATTTATTTCTTATGTTTCCTTCTTATGGTGATGTTATTAAAAGTGTGTGGATGGTTGAAATGGACATGGCTTGAAAGTCATGGATAATAAGAGTTTCTTTTTATCATAATGAATGTGTGATTTAATATAATGGGAGGAGGACATGTGATTATTACCAGGGGGTTTTATATAGAATTTTTATTATTGACCAGTGTTTTTCATAGAAGAGTCCCTTTTATTTCCTACCAATGTGGAAAAACAAGAACATAAATTACTTTTCTTCATTTTGTCAACCATGTTAGATGGTTCTTGTTGATTTTTAGGTCACTTGAAAAAATTATTATTATATATATATATATATATATTAGATAGTGTGTAGTGGAATGATATCATAAAAAACTAAAAATTATATTCTTCAATTAACGACTCAAGTAAAAAGGGGTACTTATTACAAGATTTAATTTGATGCTTCTTCACTAAGTGAAATAGTTTCAAAAGGAAGCAGATACAGGTGGAGTGACTATCAGAGGAACCATCATAAAGGATTCATCATTTTTTATTTCTTAATTAGATACTAGTCCATCTCATATATTTATTTCAACTTGTATTATCAATAATACTAATTATAAAATGAATAATTTATCTTCTGTTATTGATATTACTACACCCCTTCAAAAAAATAAATAATATGGTCTTCCAAGTCCATCATATGTTATCTCTAAATCACATGTTATTATATGTTGGTATGTTATGGTTATCAACATGAAGACTCTTAACATTATTATAGTGATGTATTGGCTCATTTTTCATAAAATAATAAATTAGTTTTTATCTTCTAATGGCCTTATTTACTACACCTAATATGGGTTTTTATGTCTTACAATGGGAATGTGACATGACATAGAGTAGAGCTGGGAAACATTATCCAAAATTGGGAAATGTGATATCAGTGATTGATTTTGATCTAGATCCATAATCTTTTTTATGTTATATCCCTCTATTTTTATCTATTTTCATGATATTTCTCGTTTATAATTATATGTTTTTCTAATGTAAAGGGATGTAGATTTTTCTATTGATTTTGTTTCTGGTACTCAAAAAGTATGTATTTTTTATTAAAACATGGTTGTAAATAAAATGAAGGAGTTAAAGTCTCTTTTGGATTCTATTTTACAGAAAGACATGTTTTGACCGATTATGTCACCTTTGGAAGCACCTATTATATTTACTAGGAAGGATGATTGTTCACTTTTCATATATATTTTTTATCAAAAACTGAATATTGTCACTATAATAAAAAACTATGTATATATAGGTATGGATTGTATTTTTACCTGTTTATATCAGAGATGTGGTTCTCAGTGATTGTTCTTCATTATGGTTACTATTAGTTGATAATAAAGGAATATGAAATTTTGAAAACATACATTTCATAGATTTTATAGTTATTATGATTTCACATTCAATATATTCGGTATAACTATTTCTCTTTAATATTATATATATTTAATGAGCAGGATGTTCTATAAGTATAATGATACTTTTTGGAATTTTCTTTTTTGGATGAAATCATTATTTACACTAAATAGAAGGAGGATCATGTCAGTCATCTAAGAGAAGTTATATAATGGTTGATAAATCTCAAAATATAAGTGAATCTTTCAAAATTTAATTTATATATTCCAGAAGTTATTTTCTTGGTACTCATAGTGTCAAAATAAGGTATTTTTATTTTATCATGATACGTTGAAGGCTATTATCACCAGAAATACCCATGACATATTTTCGATATTCATAACATTTTGTGTTTATCTATCCACTATAATATGTTTCTAAAGGAATTATGAATGTTTTAATCACTAATCAATTCTATAATTTGGATGATATAAAATAATGATCCATATGAGAAATGTAAGAGTTATTTATTTTTTATAAAATATATGTTGATTTCTGCATTGGTGTTGACTCACCAATGGTTGCATAGGGATTTGTGTTATTCATTTATGTACCATGTTCTTCTTTGGATTTCCTTCTTATACATGGTGATCATGTCATCACTTATGCATCACATTAGCTTAATCCACTTGAAAATAATTTTTTGAATGATGACATTGAAAATGAATCTGTAATGAATTCTCTTATGAGTTTTGGAACTATATCTTCATAGAATGTCCTAACATGTGTCCTGAACATAAGTGATTGAGTAATATATTATTTCTATATTATTTTAATCACTATAATAGTTTTTGTGTGAAATATATGAAATCATTCATCATTTCCTTCACCTATACCATGGGGGAATAAATTTCATTACAAATTCATTGAGGAGTAATCTTCCGCCCTAGGTCATTAATGAGTCATAATAATATTGAAACATTATGGATCTATTTTTGTAGTTTCATATTGAAGTATATAATATTGGGTTTGATTATTCCAGTACCAGTGTGTCATTTATATCCTCCTTCAATGAGTTGATCCTTCTATAACAGCATCATGATGATGCATTTTCTAGAATTAGAGACACCCTATGTAGTCTATATACTTTTGCAGACATGTCATTATCTAGGGAGCACATTATACATTATTAGTATCCTATTTTTATAGTTTTCAAAAAGGAAACTTGTGATAGGATATTTATATAATTCATATGTAATAGTGGTTATAGGAACCATGAATTTTTTCTATAAGTTGTAGTGAAAATTACAATGTCCATGAATGAGATAGGGACTTGATGAATTTTTCTCTAATTGTTATATGTCCCAAATGATCATAGAAAATTACCATAAATCATAAGGATTTCTTTATAAAATACCAATACTAACATGGATGTGGGATTTTATCTCCAGGGGAATTGTTATTGGGTTTTCCTGAACATATTGAAATAAAAATGAAATATGGGTTGTGATCAATAAGATACATATATTATCTCACTGTCTATCCATTCATGATGCATCCAATGCTAGGGAGTTGGGAAATATATATGTGAATGATATTTTAAGGTTTCCCAACGTTCAGTGATACATAGTTTTTAAAAGGCATCCTTAGTTCACATATCATTTTTTATGTTCCCTTATAAATGAAAATGGATTATAGGTGTCATTGAGCATAAAATACCACCCATTATTGGATGTCTATACAAATATATCTATACATATTATTCAACGTAATTCCCATGAAAATTTTCATGTCTTTAGTGGGGAATTGGAGGACCATATATGGATGCTTCCATTTTCATATAACAATATTTAAATTTATATGATCAGAATGAATCCCTCCGACCCCTTATATAATTGTAATTGTAAATATACACTGTTAATGTTGATTACTAGTGAGAGTTACATAGTTGGATAGATCTTGGTTCTAGATATGATAGTAAAAATTCAAATGATTCTCCAGAGAATGTTGGTGCCAGAAATAAGGTATAATTTTTGTATTGGTCTTCATCGTAGAACACCAGAATGCATTGTTTGTGATCCGGTGTTCTAGAATGTTTCACACTATTAGGGCAAATGATGGCTTGGGAGGAAAGGGAAACATGATCATAATTTTTTGGTAACTTTTATAGTTGTGGAGAAATTGGTTAATGTGTATTACCTTATATAAAATCCACCATAACATGGGTTGTTACATAATGTGTTTCATGTTTATAAAGAATGGAAGTATATTTCTGATCTATCACATGTTCTGTGAAGGAGTGATATTAAGGTTCATCCTGCATCATTTGTGACTGATCATCAATTCATGATATTTGTTTCTAAAAAATCTTATTGTTTGGTTGAAGATACATTTGTTTGGTGTTCGTTGGAAGCATGGTTCAGATACCCATGTGATGTTGGAGAGAGTGGCACTCTTTGGAGAGAAATGTACTCTTCTTTTTTATATGAAATCTCTATATCTGTATTTTTTGTGTACAAAAAGTATCTATAGTTGGGATGATGTAACATGTTTATGTTAATTTTACATACTCTTAAAACACTATATTTAATTCTTTGGATGGGTTTTGTTTATGGTTTCCAAAGTTGATAATATTGATATTTTTGGACGTTCAATTATTGTGAATTGTTGGAACACTGTATTCACAAAGTATATTTTCTTATAGATTGAAATTTATAACGTGATAGAGTGAGAGGTTGAACGGTTGGCTCATTGTTTGAAAAACATGTGTCAACTAAGGATAATTTTTTCAACCCTATATACGGAGTATAATGGATAGAGAAAATTATTTGTCTAAATATGTATCCCTTCTAATATAATAGTGTGTACAAGATTATATTAATCTAAAAATTTATTTTTACATCTCTAGAAGACCATGTATTAGTTAATTATGGGATCATTTGAAACCAAAACGATTCATTCTTCCATAGAAAATCCCAATAGGTTATTTTGGCCCAAAATACATCATTTTATAAGATAATCATAACTAGGGAGATAAAACTCAATATCATCCCAATATATTTTTTTGTTTCATTTCTTATCCTCTTTCTCTCTCCTAATTCATACCATGTGTTGTATATATATCTATTATTTGGAGGATCTAATCCTTAATGTTTCATATCATGAATCTAAGATTGATTACTAGAACATTTTTTATATCATTCTCAACTTGGGTTTCTCGGTTAGGGCTTTGTGTTTCCAAATTCTATAATCCTGAGGTAGGTGGTTCCATTTATTTTGGAACATTTAATTGGAACAATTATTTTTTAAATTATATTTTTAAAAATATAAATCCATTAAATTATTTATTAAAAACCCAATTCCATTGAATTTTTTATTTCAAATTGGATTTGGAATGAAATTTCAAAAAAACCCCAATTCCCATGAATTGGGGTGTGTTCTGAAATTTCATATAAATAGTTTAAATTAAAATTTTATATTTAAATTTTGAATTTTAATTGTCAAAGTGATTTTTAAAAATTGATTAAAAGTTCTTATTTTGGAATATAGATTATATTTTTTTGATAGAAACCCATTTGTTTTACCTTTAAAAATGATTGTTTTAGTCAAAAAGAAATGTTTTTCTTTTTAAATGGTTATTGGAATATATAACATGGAATAATCATATGAATTTTATTTTAAACCATTTAAAGAAATATATTATCGTTCATTATTATAATAGAATATTAAATCCTAGGCATTTAGAGGTTTCTATGAGATAACACTCTATTGATGAATTATGACACTAACAGTAAATTTGAAGCATGTCACATAAATAATGGTATGGTGAAGAGTCACATGTTACTTGTTTCAAAGGGATGTGTGTACTCAAAATTCTATGAAAAAAAACATGATGAGAGTTAATCCCTTTGAAATTAATTATCATACTTATTGGCAGATGATGATGTTGATTGTTATTTTGTATATGAAATATAAGTTATCATTTATTGTAATTTGTAT